>RDPX01000032.1:90452-248817 GCA_003991215.1 Morbakka virulenta
TATGTATGTATGTATGTATGTATGTATAAATGTATGTATGTAGGTATGTATGTATGTATGTATGTATGTATGTATGTATGTATGTATGTATGAATGTATGAATGTATTTATGTGGGTTTGTATGAATGTATGTATGTATGTATGTATGTTTTTATGTATGTATGTATGTATGTATGTATGTATGTATGTATGTATGAATGAATGAATGTAGGTATGTAGGTAGGTATGTATATTTCTATGTACGTTTGTACGTATGGATGTATTATGTATGTATCCTCTTACCTATAATTCTTGGATAACCCGTGCAGAAGATTATCTGGTTTCATTTAATAGTGTTTTAGGTACCGTTTAGTATTCAGTTTTCAAGGAATGGAGTAAACATAACACTTCAGAGCATCATCAGTCACCATTAAGGTATCCTCCATGAAAAAAGGTTAAGGTCAATGAAAAAAATTGCCCACAGCTTATTACTTCATATTTATTCAACACTAATTCTCACCTTTGAACAATAAGAACAATAAGTCAAGAAAAGTAACTGTGATATCAGGAAGGAAACAAAAGTACGAATCATCACAGCAAAGGAAAGGGGGAGTAGGTTTCGGTAATTTGGGCACTTCCCCATAGCTGATTATGGCAAATAGGCAACAAATATATATGCAAAGCAGTAAACAGTAAACGAGGCTAGGGAAGACTAGGAAGGGTTCAAAAAGTAATATAAAGAGAGACGTCTGGGTATGATCTGGATGGCACACACTACAGAAAAAAGAGAACAGTGGACGGTTTAGGAGGGGAGGGGGGCAGCCACGGTTAATCATGACTTACGAAAGAAAAGAAGAAAAAGCGGAAGAAATAAAGAAAAATTAAAACAACAACAACAGTAACAGTAACATATCTTTTATGATGGTACAGTACTAACCATTAAACAAATAATTCGACCAAACCTAAATTCACATACCTTTTCTATTGCCTCCTCTATATATTTCCTTTTCACCGCAGGTACAGCTGCAACTGGCTTCTTTACAGGTGTTATCTCTTTCTTGGGTGGCTCCTTCTTATTGATGGTCTCTTTTATAGGGAGCTCTTTTTTCGGTGTCTCTTTCCGAGGGGGTTCCTTGCGTGGGGGTTCCTTGCGTGGTGGGTCCTTGCGTATAATTTCTTTCTTTGGTGGGTCCCTTCTTAGGGGTTCTTTCTTTGGGGGTTCTTTCTTTAGGAGTTCTTTTCTTGGCAATTCTTTTCTGGGGAGTTCTTTCTTTGGAGGGTCACGACGAGCAATTTTTGGACGCGGTGGGGGTGATGGGCTTCTAATTACCTCCTTGAAACCAGAAAAAAAGGTAAGTACCATATCACAAAATATATCAGAAAAGAGAAAGTCATGACAATTGCTAGTTTAGGTTAGCAAACTATCCTGTTTTCAATGGCATATATCCTCAAGTTTAAAAAAAAGTATGACAGACTGTCATAATTCGGATTACACTAATGGATAGAAAATGATAACAGTTATATGAAATGTCGCAGCATAATACAAATAGCACTTCTATTTTTCAAAAAACTGTAATGAGGTCCAGTAAGCATTCTCCGAAGGCAAGAATCACGTTCTTTACACTATCAATATCTTAGAGCAACTGCTTTCGGGTGGATTTATCAGACAAAATTTAAAACAGAAGTAACACAAGTTAAGGGTAACAATTTTTTTAAAAAAAGCAACAAGCTTTGTTTCGAGTTAGTTTATTCTTTATCAAGTTCCCGTGTTGACGACTTATGGGCTATGTTTCGAAGAAAATACCTCTGGTAATCAAGTCCGGCGATTAGAAGTATCTCTGGAAGCGAAGAGGAAAGTAAATAATCGATTATTCCGTTTAATATCATCACACTTAACAAATTTCCAATCAACAGAACCATCACCAACAATTTACGTGCCAAAACTTCCCGATCTTTGCAAAGGCAAAGACATACGTGTGTGTTAGTTTTTACTTCCTGTTCTGCAAAAATACATTAAATTCCCATCAACTTTATTCAAGAGTAAATTTTTAAAATAACTGTCTTGGGATTGACACTGAGAATACTTATAATGTGTTTTCACTGCTACCTTGTTCTGTATATCTCAGTATTTCTCAACAAATGTTAACATTTTCCCCAATGTCTAACAAAATTTAATATTACACTGTCGCAGTCGTCACCCACCATAATCATCCCTATCATAATTAGCATCACAATCACAATCACAATCACCATCATAATAGCCACCGTCATCTTGATCATCACAATTATCACCATTACGACCATCATGAAACGGGAGAATCATTATGCTAATCTACTATGTAACCTGAAAAAGGTGTTTCAAAATCAACCATGCACCAATTTTGCCATTTACCCTACTTTTGCAACCTTTTGATGCTGATCGGCATACTCTAGTTTCGATCTGGCTCTCATTCTTCAAGTAAAACAAAAAAGAAGAGCTTTTACTGCATCTTCACTTCAATATGATCAAAATAAGTCAATTTTCTTCTGCTGTTGCCTACAGAGAAAATCAAACTTCTGCAAGATATATTTACGATTCATCTATGAGCATTACAAACATTTATATAAGTGTAAGTTAATCTTCTTTTGACCAGACCCTTTACGCAATCTACATATCAGAATAACAATAACAAAAACAACAACATAATGCATTAAATAAATGCTTACCCTCTGTGGTTTTATCCTATGATTTTCTACACTAAGACGCGATGGGGTTGGCTTTGTATACGGTTGCGATTTTGCTAATTTTTTCTGTACAAAATCAACAACAAAAAATAAACGAATAACAAAATCTATCAAATTTTTTACGTAAGAAAGATAAAAAAAAAAAGAAGACCCAACCGAAAACGCAAACCAATCAAATAAGTATTTCCACGCGAAGCTTAGGACCCGGGTCTCTGGTAGTCAGATAACTGGCAGTAGATAAAAACAAACACCTGGAACAAAAACAAAAACCCTCCGAAATAAAGTGTGCCCTTACATTAGGAACTTTTAGATGATTAAAACCTGCAATTCCGATTTTGATACCATAGTGGCACAGATCGAAGGAATGGTCTTCGTATCGACGCTAATTCAATTTCACCAAATCAGTGTTAAAACTCTTGATCTAAACTATTGAGCAAATAATACAATAATATGTAATAATCTTGAAAGAATTTAGAAAAAAAAAGCATGAGTGAATAGGTATTTTTTTACTAACGTTTACCTTTGGTTACCATTGCCAATAGGTAAAGAAAAGTAAATAACCATGGAAATTCAAGTAAAACAGTTTTCACAATTTCGTGCTTTTAACTGGGTTAATAAGGTTTGGGGAAGCATTGAGGATGACTCACATATTGCCAAGTGGAAAATTCGTATCGCTAAGGGAGGGGCACATGATTCGTAGTTTTATGTCTTTTCCAAATGGAGGGGCAAGTAAATAAAAAAACCCATGGCATTTCTCGTTATAAGAACACGTTAGTACGTAAGCCACAGCACAACAACGAATAAGGCCTCCTCGTCGGCGCTGTGCGGATCGTATTGACTATATACGAACGAACTTATTCAAGTCTACGGGTATACTGTCTGTGAGTCTTCGACTTCAAACTTTACACCCAAACATCTACAGTTACGATACAGATCCTGACTTCGACATGGACTTCTGTAAGCAGGTATCCAGCTACTGCTTACGAAGTATGTTTAGCTGGAATTTGACGTCATATTTCTTAATTTACATCTGGAATTGGACGTTACTTATATTTCAATCTGGAGATATTGAACGCAACCCGGGACCTCGTCCGATTGATCAACATCCTGTCATATGTACTGTCTGCAACAAGAAGATTAACAGGGGAATCAAACAAGACGTCGCGCCTACTTGTGCTGAAGCTGATTGTAATTCGCAATGCCACCAACGATGTAACGGACTAACAACAACTCAAACTCGTCACGCTAAAAGCACAAACAAGATCATACGCTGGAGATGTCCCTTACACAGCAATGGACCTACCGAGATACTTTCCACTGATCCAGCTCCAACGAGATTTCCGGTAGTAGCTACAGCCGCTGATCCTTCGAACAACAACACTCGATCATCCGCTGCTGGTATGTCATGCTCCGTGTGCCACAAGACCATCCAAGCCAGGTATGCAGCTTCCGCCTACCACTGTTCTCATCCATCATGTTCAAGTGTGTGCCATCTTACAAGAACCTGCAGTGGCTTTATCGAACCAAGACGAGAAGTAAGAGAACGCGTCCTAGCTACAAGGGAATGGAAATGTCAACAACACGATGGCAGGTGGACGCAAGAGAACCGACCAACCACACGAGATCAGCTACGTTCAAACCCACCATGCATTAACGAACTTCGAGCTCAGGGTATGACTTTCGCTGAAGCTAAAGAGTCACGAGAACGTTGTGGTAAATGTTCAGCTGTTTTACGATCAAATGCTGTTCCGGTACGTTGTAAATCATGCGGGAAAGGTTTTCATCAAAAGTGCAGCACTGGCCCACACAGCAGCGACCGCGATGAGGACTGGCAGTGTCATACGTGTACAGCAAAGAAACGCAACAATACAAGAGCCGTTCCTTCTCAAGATCCGAACCGCCTGATTTCCCAACCATCACCAGGTACTTCTCGTCAGCAACTATCAATTCTGCAGTGGAATGCCGACGGCATCAAATCAAAACTCTACGAGCTTCGTCACCATCTACTTCATTCACCTGTGGACATCTGCGCAGTGCAAGAATCAAAGTTACGCCAAGCAGACAAGACGCCGATCATTGAAGGGTATGCCACACTTCGCAAGGATAGGAAGGTTCTGAACGGGGGTGGCCTACTATTATTCATCAAAAACGACCTTGTCTTCGAGAAGTTACAGTCTACGGAGCGAATGGGACTCGAAATACAGACCATCCGTATATGCACAGCTCGAAACAAATGGCTCCACCTGCATAATGTATACCTACCAAACACTGACACCCAAGTTACACGATTCGATCCATCAATGATTGCCGTTAACACTGATTCCATAGTCGTCGGGGACTTTAATGGTCATTCAGCACTGTGGGATCCCGTCCAACCACCAGATACTCGAGGTGATGAGATTGAAGAGTGGGTATATGACCAAAACCTTCACATCCTCAACAACGGGTCACCTACTAGAACAAGCAGAATCACTGGCAATGTCAGCTCTCCTGATCTTTCTATCAGTGGTGCTACATGGTCGACCAAAACATCATGGAAGACTACAGAACCGATCGGCGATTCTGACCATCTACCAATCTACCTCGAAATTTGCCACTCTGTCCGGTACCAACCAGTTCTGCCGAAACAAGCTAAATGGAAACATCAGGGAGTTGACTGGGAAAACTTTGGGAAGATTGTTGATGAGCGCATGCGGGAACTGACAGCCGAACCGAACCTGTCGAGACGTCTAGCCCGATTTACAGAAATCCTGACTTCAGTAGCTGAAACACATGTTGGGAAGACTAAACCTCGCCGCAAAGCCAAGCCGTGGATGACACCGCACGTCCGAGCAAAAATACGCACCAGAAACCATCTTCGGCGTACTATTAACAACAACAGACAAGAATGGATCGAGGCCTGCCGTGAAGCCAATGAAGCCATCATCGAAGCAAAAACAGAAAGTTGGAAGGAGGTACTTGAAGGCGCCATGACCAACAGCAATGATCGGGACATGTGGAAAGTTATAAAGGGTCTCAATGGTACACCAGAAGCTAATTCACCAAACGAGGCCATGTCTGTAAATGGGAGACTGATCACCGACGCTAAAGCCAAAGCCAACGTCTTCGTCAATCATTATGCCAATGTCAGTAAGCATAAAACATCTACCGCTGGCCGAATGCTTAACCGCAAATTGAAGAAATGCCTCGATGCTCCCTTTGCCGACGACAAGAGCTGCTCTGACTTCTCCATCAAAGAACTAACGTCCGCAATCCAACGAATAAAGAGGAAAGGTGCTGCTGGTCCTGACAACATCCCACCACCATTCTTAAAGGCTCTTGGACCGATCGCTTTACAAGAACTTCTCGCCATCTTTAATGACTCGTTTCGACATGCTGACTGTCCTCGTGTATGGCGAGTGGCCATTATCATTCCAATCCTGAAAGCTGGCAAACCACCAAGTGAAGTTGCATCGTACCGGCCTATCAGTCTGACATCATGCGTGGTGAAACTTCTTGAAAGAATGATCGCCAACCGCTTATTCTACATTGCAGAAACGGGAAATCTATTCAGCAGGTTCCAAGCAGGCTTTCGAAAGGGTCGTAGCTGCGAAGATCAAATTCTACGAGTTGTCCAAGCTATTGAAGATGGTTTCCAAAAGAAACCTATGAACCGATCTGTGCTAGTTCTGCTTGATTTCAGTAAAGCCTACGACACCATCTGGCGTGAGAAACTACTTCTACACATGTTCAACATGGGGATCCCGTCAAGTCTCATCCATTGGTTACATTCCTTCTTGAACGACCGTCGAGCCCGCGTCCAGCTCTTCAATGTGTTTAGCAACAGCCGCTGTTTCCGTCAAGGGTTACCTCAAGGTTCAGTTTTGTCACCGCTACTGTTCCTTTTCTACATCAACGACCTGGCAACCAAACTCTCCGACGAAACTGTAAATGCTCTATTTGCTGATGACGTCTCGATCCTCTCCACTGCTAGAAAACCTGCCGATGCAGAACACATCGCCCAACAACAAGTTGATGTAGTATCACAGTGGAGTGCCGAGTGGAAGATCAAACTTAACGTGGACAAAAGCGAAGTGTCAGCCTTCTCAACCTGGACCAACGACAGCAAATGGGTACCAACTATCCACTTACAAGGAGGGACTATTCCATTTAACAGCACTCCAAGATTGCTCGGTGTCATCCTGGATCGCAGTCTGACGTTCAATGCGCACATCAACAAAGTCCTTGCTGATACCACCAACAAGCTACGAGCAATGAAGGTCGTCGCCCATTCCACCTGGGGCTGGCGAAAATCTATCCTGAAGACAATGTATTTCGCCTACATCAGAAGCAAGATGAACTACGCAGCTCCCGCATGGCAACCCTGGATATCAGCAACTAACATGACTCGCCTAGAGTCTCTACAAAACCGAGCTCTCCGCATTGCTACTGGCCAACTAGTCTCAACACCGACTGAAGCTCTGCATCTCGAAGCCAACGTACCCAGCTATTCGACGACCAGCTCTCGTCTGATCTTGAAATCTCGGGAAAAGACTCTACGTTGCCCTGCTGATCATCCAAAGCGCACCGCCTTCGAAAACAACATCGTGCAACGTGTCCACTCGCGCCAACATTGGAGACGAAAAGCCAACGAGCTAGCTGAGGCTCTACCAGACGCCCTACAACATCGTCTGCAGACAGAACTTTTCACTATCGCTCCGTGGGACCTTGACGTTTCCCAACACTGTCAAGTCTTCTGTTCTGTACCAGGTATTGCTAGCAGAGATGACAACATGGCCACAAAGACGGCACATTGTACCACACAGATAAACACAATTGCAGCCGACTTTACTATCTACACCGACGGTTCAGCTACAGCAGGTTCAACAAACGGGGGTTCTGCGGCTGTTATTACGCAAGGACCAGCCCAACATCCAACTGTTATTAATACCATCAAAAAGCGAGGACGTCCTTACACGAGTTCCTTCGAGGAAGAACACGCAGCTACCATCTCTGCCCTACAGTGGATCGCCGATAATACAACAGCCGATAAGAGCATCCTCATCTGTACAGACAGCAAATCCTTGTGTGAAGCTCTCACTGGTAGGAACCCAAAAGTGGACGAGATCAGACTTCTGCTAAATTCCATCTCAGCAAAAGTCAAACTTTTCTACTCTAAACTTGGTATTGTAAGAAAATGTCCTAAAAATTGACGCTTCTTTCAACAGTTGGCAGCCTAAAGTATCCCTCCAAGATTGTCTTTTTAATTTACTCGCTATAAAGTAGGCTCTCTTACCATAAAAAATGGGCTAGTGCCTAAGTGACAAGTCATAAAAACTGAGTATCAAAAACTTAATAAAACCAAATTACGAACTATGACATTCCCTCTTTTCATAGAGAAGCTCATACATCGTACTATCGCCAAAAAATGTTAGGTACAAAATCGTCTCCAAAAGAAAAAAAAGCAGATGCATTTTCTCCTCCAACAAAGAGTAAATCATATCAGATTGTCTTTGTATAACGTTTATCTTTTCATGCAAAGTGATTGAATAATTCAAAATATCAAGCATATTACAGATTGGGAGGAGGGGGGCTATGTTTTAGAGCCTTAAATCAAGGGTGGTAAAATTCATCATCCCACACTCTTGAAGTTTTATCTTCTGCGTTGTGGTTGGAATATTATTACACTCTACATTTAACTGGAAAACCCGTGGGAGTTAGGTGAGCAGGTTTCCCCAATCTTTGACGCCATAAAAATACTGTTCGAAAGTCCAACTCTACCTCGGCCTTTTCCAATCTTTCCCTGTACTTTGCTGCATCCTCTGCCGCCTTTTCTTGAACATTCTTGATTTCTTTCATCATTTTGCCTACTGGAATGCTAAATTTCTGTTCGGGCTTGTTACAGCTAAAATGGAAATCCCACAAGGTGACACCGAATTAAAGCCAATTAAAATACCTGCTACTGCATATAAGCAGGAATATTTTAAGTAAGAGATGCTACATTAAAAAAATATCCTGATTGATAAATAGTTAATTCTGTGTGCCAAATTGACTACATCACGCCGAATATCGGCAGGTATGATTAAGACCTCAACGTGACTGCTGTGATGACAAATATAAAACAAACTTACAATAGCAAAGCGTCTTTATAAATAGGGTTGGTAAAATAAAAATGCAAGGAGGACCAAGGAAATTGAAAATTACAGGTTCAAGTAAGCAATGAATATTAATCATAATATATAAGGTGCGAAAATATTGTAATTTGGGGGCACTTTAATATAATAGCAACGGTTTTCATTACGATGCTTTGCTCTCGTCAAAGCTTAAGTTCCAATTTTAATAATTGTGACAAAATCTTCTAACAATATCGTCGCATTCAATGACGTAGCATAAGATCGATCGTGTTGAAAAGCAGTTTAAGTCTAGAAGTGAAAAAGTGCATTTTATTGAACTAAACAAAACGCAAAATAACTTTTTATTTTTACACAGTGAAGCTTGCTTAAACATGTAGATTTTAACAATCATACGCCTTACGCAATTAAAAAAACACATACGCACATAAATAAATAATAAATAAATAAATAGAATATATATATATAAAAGATGGTAACCTTTGAAAACTTGGATCCGTGTTCATTGCACAAACCCAGTCTTCCGGAACTTCCAGTGATGGGTTACGTCTGGAGAACTGGAGCTGGCGCCATCTTAAGCAAATATCTATTACAATAATTAACAAGCGTTTATTATACAGTAACAAATACAACGTTATCAGTAACCCTAGGTACTTTTAACAAGTTAAAAAATAGAACTAAAATAAACTTTAAAATATTGTTGAATTGTCCAAAATACTATCTCCAAATATGGTTGATACGATGATGTACCAGCCTACCTAATAGTACCATATTGTATGGCTGTAAAAGTTATATAATTCTAACGACAACACAGTCCAGTCAGCGAGGCTGTCTTTGACACAAACAGTGAGTTTCAATTGGACTAGTTGAGGCTCACCCCACCACTGACTTTAAATATGGCCTTGCTTAACTGTAAGTGAAAACGAAGTCAATTTTCTATTTCCCATGTGACCTAGTAAATTGTTTAACATTTCAGAAAATAAATGTTCTTAATTTGGCAAAGCATTTACGAATTATCAAACGACTGGCATTATGTGCCTCCTAGTTCACACAATCAGGAGGTTTACAAGAACCGTAAAGGCTTAAAATACATCGGTTATTCAAAATGCTCTGGAAATCAACTTATTCTGTGAGGTAAAAGCAGCCGAAATGACGGGCTTGTGAAACCACTTAACACACGTCAGGAATTTCATGAATAAATAGCAAATGTTGAAAATAAATGCTTGAAACCAAGTGAATGTCAGCTAAAATAGTTTTAAAACTTAATACAAGGAGACTTCAATTCTAATGATTATACAATGTGTAATCGAGTTTAAAATGGGGGTGCCTTAACGTACCAGTTGGGGGAATATAAGATTCCAAGCATGACTGGGTGGAAGTCAGTAACCAATGACTGGGGAAAATCCAATGGTTTAAAAACGCATATATACGCACAAACAGTGCAGCTCAGATTGATTGATGGATGGATGGATGGATGGATGGATGGATGGATGGATGGATGGATAGATGGATGGATGGATGGATGGATGGATGGATGGATGGATGGATGATGGATAGATAGATGGATGGATGATGGATGGATAGATGGATGGATGGNATGTTAACATTAAAGAAAAAAACAAAGAAAGATGTAACGTCAACAATGTTAATCATCATAGTATCTAAGGGTCAGTTCGAGTTCACAATGACTTTGAATATATCACGCCCATCTTTCTCAGTTAAATTTGGGAAACCGTTGCGTGTTTGTACATGGTTTTGAATTCGAAGTCAAAGATAAAACCATTTTCAGAAAACTAACATAAGTAAAAAAGGCGATAGATAGATGGATAGATAGATAGATGGATGGGTCGATAGATAGATAGATAGATAGATAGATAGATAGATAGATAGATAGATAGATAGATAGATAGATAGATAGATAGATAGATAGATAGATAGATAGATAGATAGTAATATAAGATACGAGAAGGGAAGATTCTTGATGTCACATGCATCAGCAAACAATTCGCCTAACGCTGAAGAAATTGGAGAGCGTGGGAACTCTATTCAGGAAGATTAAGATGTGTCAGCATTCGTAGTCAACATTTTGTTAGTTTTTATGCACCTGGCAAAGGTTTTATTATACAGTACAAAAAACGCCTGACCATACGACTACAGGTACACTAAATGGTACAGTAAACGGAGTTCCAAGGAAAGCAGTTCAAGTATGACTTACCGCACTGCACGTGCATTGGTAAACTCAGTGCTCTCTTCATAGCATACTTTGGCTCCTCACTTGGCCCGTCCTTCCACTGACCAAGGTATCCATAATCTTCCCTACATTTAAACAAATGGGTAAGAAAACCAAATAACACTTCATGTAGTTTGTTAAAGTGGTCACGTGTTTACTCCACATTAATGCCACAGAAACCTGGGAGGCATTTAATCTTCCATGAAATAATGGTCAGTGCTGCCCAAATATGGCATGTATATACATGGTATTTTAAATGTAGCCCATTCAGATGAAAACATCAGCCAATAAAAGTAATGTATCCTCAATGTTTCCTACAGCGACGATGTTTCATTAAGGACGGCAAAACCCTTGAAAGGGGTTAGGTTTGAGTTACTGCTTGTTATCTAGCCTCTTACGGTAAATGCGTAAGGATTAGATGTAATTTGCCTTTCGAAACATTTACCATGTGCGCAACCACGACCAAGGAGGCAGTGGGGGCATTGAGAATACATAGTTACCTATCCGATTACATTAACATTATTTTATGGTTTGCTGTTAGCAAATACCAATTTTTTCTACTGTCGCGATATTTTTTCTTCTAGTTTCGTAGCGGCATTTAAGAACTCTCCTTTTTTTATCCCCCAAACATCAAGCTTTTATTAAGATATATCACACAATATCAAACGATGAACACAATATCACAAGTGGTAATGTTAGTCCCTTGAGACGCAACAATACCTGTAACTTTGCTTAGCAAACTGTTTGTACAGGGTACCCCCCCCCAAAAAAACTAACAGATCAATAGGTTGAATAAAAGCCAAAGAGAATAAAGAATAAAAAATGTGTTTTAATTTCTGAAACGTTCATAAAATGTCAACTTGTTTCCTGTTTATTCAAGCTGGCCAAATAAAATGAACGGGTGAGCATCACGCTTTCATCGTGGAAACATTTGTCAAGAACGAATTCATAGCACAAAGAGTGTTCCGTGTGCACTTCAATCTTGGTAGACATGATCCCTTCACACTCAAAACACGCTTAAGTCAGTGGATCAGCATTGAAAAGAAAATCAACTGCCTGACCTTGGACCGCCAGAACTCAAGAAAATGTGATAATGAGTGAGAGGTAACTGAATTTGACTGTGTATGTGTACGCCTGTTAACCAAAATCATGCTGGCACCAGTTTTAACTGACGCTGAGTATCAGTGTCAGACGTGTTAATATTTCAAATATATGATTAATTGTGATTTATACGAGTTGATGACACATATTTCTCATGATTCGTGAGCTTTTTCTAAGCTACGTTTTAACAGATACTTCTACCATCGTCAGGCTGCTAAAGTAGCTAGGCCTCTGATAACTTTGAAAAAACGTTACTTTGGAAGCCACAGATATAAGAGCTTTAGCATGTCACGAGTTGTAAGCTTTTTGCGAGCTTCGAGAGTCATAAAGGGAGTCATGAGTTTTCGGAACACTGGTGAACACAAGACCATACCTTTGATTTGGAAAATAACAAGAGTATAGACAAGAAAACCAACACAACAACGAGAAAAATAAAATAAACAACTAGTTCCCTACAGCACAGCAATAACGTCAACATCATACCTTCACCCTTCCAGAAATATGGCTTCCACCAATGAAGAAAAAACACAAGAAACAGAACATAGACATGGCACAAAGAAATGCTTAGTTGTAAGCAAGAGTAATTAAATCAATGGCATGAGCCACAACTCTTAATTGAAATAAGTCTACTATCCAACGAGTTGTTTGAATTGTTCCTTACGAATAATGAAAAGGCAAGAATATCTGTTGAGTCTACCAATTACAGACGTATTAAAGGTGACCATGCTTTCACTCAAAAATTGGTTGCATTCAAAGCTTTCCTCGCGATCCTTTTCGTAAGCTGATATACGGAGTTAACCAAGGCAAGAAATGTATTGGGAAGGCAAGATGATGTACATAATCCTCTGGTCTCAAAAATGATACCAAAGAGAAGATTTGATAAAGATCAAGAAATACTTCCATCTTGCCAAGAATAGGATTTTGATAATTCAGAAAAATTTGCAAAAGTTCGACCCCTACTTGATGCTATGAATCAAAAATGTTTATTGAACTATCAACATGTCGAGTGTTGACGAAACAACAGAACTAAACAATATATCCATGGTAAATTAGTCAAATTGGGAGTTAAATTATAGGTAGTGGCAACACCTCTGGGGAATTATATATTAATTCCGTCCATATGCGGGCGTAGATTCTATTCTCTAGAAATATGAAAATTTTGGATTAGGTCTCGCCCGTACCTCTAAATTACATGTAGTTGTCGACTCAAACTATCATATTGTAATGTTCTGGGGTTTTTTCCAAACCCAATCTTGCTACGACATATGAGCTCAAAGGAAATCGCAGCAACTGGAACTGTAAGAGCTAACAGAATGGAAAATACTTCGCTGAGAGAAAGGCTGTCAGTGAAATTTCGACAAATACAGGTAAGAACCCCTACAACATGTCAAAAGATATTGCCCCAAAGAACAAAGGGAGATCAATAAAGACCACCCACATATAATCGATTCCTATAAAACGTCAATGGGTTAAGTTGATTGCATGGATTAGAATATCGCCACCAATATGATTAATTAACGATCATGGGGATCGTGGTAGTCACTCTTTAGAATTATTCTCCATGCTGCAGTGTACAACGAATATCAGTTGTATCGACAAAGAAACCTAAATCCAGGAGTACGTCGGTTTGATGCTCTCGGTTTTCTACGAGCCATTGCTGATGCATATTAACGGCTGTACAGAAAATGTGTGCTAAGACCAATGTTCCTTGAGAGCAGAAGTATTCATCATCCTGCAAACAACTAGCAGTTTGATGGTAAGAACCACCTGATTGTAAAGGGTTCACAATGGCAATGTAGCTTAGAAGGCAAGTCAGAATACTTCTGTAAGAAAAAGCAATGTGCGTTTGCAGCCTCAATGTTTCAAAATGTATCACTCCAGCTACGAACTCAATGAATTTAGACATCACCTTTTTGTCATTTTCAACACAATATTTCCTAGTAAAGATTTCTAGAAGAATAAAAAATCTGTCAGTTCACTGTCACGTCCCTCTTTTTAAAGTGAAGCAGTACTGTACTCACAAATTTCAAGTTTATCAAAAAACTTTTATAAAAAAATGTAAAATTTCAATAAAAATAGACAAATTATCAAAGGTGTGTATTATGGTATTTAAACGTCAGAAACTAACTTAGTTACACTGCTTTAAACATCAATTAAATATATCTTACGTTCCGCCTCCTGGTGCTGCGTCAGTTTCAACTGACAAAACAAAAATCAGCAATAATATTGGGCACACCAATTTCTTTCAAAATTATTTTAGATCTTTATTCATAACTCATTAATGCTAACAAGATAAAAAAAAAATTAGAAAATTTGAACAGTTGGCGTGAGATGGCTTAAAGGAGATAGTTCATGCTGAAGTTGTACTTTGAGTATTAAAATTGGAGAAGGAAAAAGAATGTTTAAATCAAGCCATGGCCCTTTTCATGAATGACTTCTGTTGAGGGTCATTGGATAGCGGTAACAAAGACGTGTATGTACCTGATAGCTCTTGTAAATTGCTTTTGCCTTTGTGCATTATAACCTTATTGCAAGAATAGTGAATACAATGAGGTAGTATGCAGACAGTACCGTTGCAGTCTTTAACAGAGGAAACTAACAGATGTCATTGGGAAAATGATTTTCTTTTTGACCTGTCTTAATCTCCTATCAGGTTCTCTGGTGACACCTCGATAGTGAGTAGAAAAACTATCTTGGGTTGGGTGACCAAAATGACATGCTTTTAACAGGCTTTGGAAAAATTTGAGGAAATTCGTTTGAGATTGTGTAATGGTTTCCTTCAAAGAGTATAATTCAAAGTACTGCTTTTTGTTTGTTGTAATTTCACTTTTTGGTACTTTTTTATTACAATACCTTAGTATATCAACTGTACGTGTTTGCAAAAAGAGACATTTGACTCTATGTTACCTATTTTTTTCACGTGCAGCATTGAATGAAAAAAAGTAAGTATAAATTTCCCCAAATTGCAGTTCAATACTGTAATAAAGTGGATGTCATGATAGAATTACTTTTCAAATCGGTGAGCCTTGTTTCAGTTACTACTTCTCCCCACAGTAACAGAATGTAACACCAACTACCGGCATTTATCATATTTTTAGTCGCCATTTATGTCTTGGTCACTAAAAGACGCTATGGCATTGTTTAATCATGATTCGAATATTGTTTCAAAATGGATGCAAAAACTTACCAAAATCGCGTCACTTGGCCTGGGGAGAACAAAGAAGAACAAAAATTAGTATAACAAAAATGAATAAAACTTAATGATAGCAAAGAGAAATACAGTGGGCGAAGTATAAGGAAGTAATTCCATATTACAATGGTGAGGTATCAGACTGTTTTTAACACAATTAAACGTTGTATGGAACAGGGCTAAATATTTACCCACTAAGTAACGAAAGTGGAGAACTGGCAACATAAATTTACAAACAACAAAATGTTTACCTGTCCAAGTTCAAATGTAATTGTACATTCAAAAAATATCGACTTCTACTTTTTTTCCCTTTTTTTTAAGCTTTCATCTAAAACAACTTTGACAATATTTGAAATGGGCACCAGATTAGTATCGCCTTTCTTTATTAAAAATGTTTTCTTACTCATCTATTTTAACAACTATACTTCCAATCCTTCGCCATCAATTTTTGGAACATTTCCGAGGTAATGTGGTGCTTTTCGGTGTGACGTGAATGCTCATGAATGCGAAAACATCAAGTCAGCGTGCACCAATGTAGCCAGATACCACATTCTCAAATGTATCGCCAACTGAACTTCTGGGTAAACAAAGTACTGCAAATTCATATTGCATACTGCTTAACAAACCATACAAATCTTGTGGGGATGATGTTTAAAAAAATACAGCTTTGCTGGGGTACGCTCTTGGCAATATCCAGTGGGCCTCCTGTATATAAAGCATCCAATGTTAAATCAGTGATTCATTTAGGTAATGTATGTCCGGTTGGCCAATTTGGTTGTCATAAGCTGCATGGCTGTCATAAATTGCAGTGTTAGGCAATAATTCTAACACGAAGTGATGTAACATCTTGGTGTCCCGTTTTAGTGACTAACTCATCTATTACATATCGTGGACTTCCAAAATTATGGGATTAGCCAAATCCAACGACACTGCCACACTAGCTGGGTATGAATGCATTGAGTTACACACATACTTTGTTCGAAATTGGCCTGAACACCAATCATTCCCTGGTTTTTAACTTCTCCAGGATGCAGTTAATCAATTATGAATAAACGATGTTTTTATCATGGCTAGTTTAACTGGAAACAATAATGGTTGAACACATATACAATTGACAGTGCTACCAAATTTAATATTTTGAAGCTGGAGAAAAATAAGTTGCAATGTAGATAGCAAAAGTTTCATAATCCAAATATGACCCAAAAATAAAATGGATAATTAGACAGACAGGCAGATAGGCAGATAGATAGATAGATANGATAGATAGGTAAATGGATAGGTAGATAGATAGATAGATGAATGGGTGGATGGATGGATGGATAGATAGATAGATAGATAGATAGATAGATAGATAGATAGATAGATAGATAGATGAATGGGTAGATGGATAGATAGATAGATAGATAGATAGATAGATAGATAGATAGATAGATAGATAGATAGATAGATAGATAGATAGATAGATAGATAGATGCGCTTGGTGAAAGGGATCGAGTTGTTTTGAGGAGTGGCGCCAAACCTTATGTTTGTTGTCTTTCTTTTCTGTAGTGCTGGAAGCCATATTTCTGTAAGAGTGTAAGATATGCTGTTGATGTAATTGCTGTGTTATAGGAAATGGATGGTTTCTTTTATTTTTCTTCTTGAAGTATTTATTTCCTTGTCCATAATCTTCTAATTTTCCCAGTCAAAGGTGTGTGGTCTTCTGTCCAGCACTGCTCCACTCTTTCATGACTCTTGGTATCATCTTTTTGAACTGCTCTCTTGTATTATTTTTCTCTTTGACCCAAGAGCAGCTTTGGTCCTCCAATGGAGAGCGCAGGTCAGTTCTTACAACGTGGTCTACAAACTATATTGTTTCTCTCTTTAGGTGGAGAGTATCGTACTGAGGATGGACGTTGTGAAAAATGAACACTTGATATTATGCTGTCGTAAAGTTCGTCTTCGCTGCTCACTGATGGCCTTGACATAAGATAGACATATTTGCTTTACGCGGTTTTTTTTCTTCTTTATGATTAGGCCTGTTGGTTCAATCTGTGCTAGTGGCAATAATCCAAAAGATGGTTCTTCTTTACTGCAATCAAGTGCTTTGCTCACTTCGGTCTTGGCTGCGTTCGTTGGATTACGTTTATCGGTGGTATATGGTCTACTGTTGAGGGTAGTCTGCCTTGCTGAGGATCACAGTTGTTTCCTGGGGTCTTGAAGGCACATTTTTTTTATGAGGCTCAATGAGTACTTTGGAAGATTGAAGTGTAAGGCTTGTTTTTGCTCGGATTGTGTCAGCTTCACTTTTTGGAAATTCCTTTGCTGCCGTTTCAGCTATCAAGACGATTTCCTTTGCAGGGTGGTTCTGGGAGTCACTGAAAAGTTTAAACCTTTCACTAGAAGACATTCCTTTGTTGATGATGGTGACAGACCAGACATATTGTCAATCCAGTGAGACTTGTGTGTGATTTGGTGCTTTGAGTGACTTTTGTGTCAGGTTCGCAAACTTCATTTAGTGTCTTTCCCTTATGTAAGGTGGTCTTTTCTTATCATTAACAGTGAGATCATTGACGGTAGCGTTCAGGTTAAGTCTGTATATTTACAAAGCTTTTATCAATTTCTTTAAAAAATGTTTTTCTGATTATCATTGGTTGATATCGTCAAACGGTCAGCTAAAATTTCAAGGGGAAAAAAGTTTAATAACACCCCCCACTCCCACACACAATTGCCATTCATTTTAAGGCAATGAGAACTATCACTAAATGGTTCTGCAAGCTGACCACGTTTGACCTAAATTAGGACTTAAGCTCTAGTATAAGATGCCAAAAAATTTACTCGAGTCTGCAAAACTTTGCCAGTGTCACAGAAGGATAGTCCTGGACGAAATAATGGTAAGTCTATCCCAATGGCTCAGGTTCACATGCCACCAATACCACAAGAATGAAATAAAGACAGCAACTACGTACTAACTCATACAAATACATAACTTAACTTTCCAGTGTTCTTAAGATTGACGAGAATGATTGCCTTTCAATTTCTCATTTCATTTCTTGATGATTGAGCTTTTCATTAATACCTTCATTTTATGTGCTACATTTCGACGAAAACCAAGTGGGTCGAAGGAAGGAGCTTTAATCACCGGCTATTGAAAACTACTGCCATTTACTAACAATCACTGTTTCACGACGCAACAAACAGTAAATCTTGATGCACTTGAATTTTTACAGGAAAATTTTTATTTCACTATTATAGAATGAAAAGCTAAATGACTCGCAAAGACACATATGACAATATTTCAACAAATCAAGAAATAATTGGTTTAAATGCGTACCTTCAATTTTACTATCTTTCCAATACTGCAACATGTGATCTGCCATAGATTTCAAAAGATGTTTATATTCCTGCGGAAATACCGAATACACTTGTATATTTTAATACGAGACAGCAAACCATTAGTTGCATCAAATTATGGGGCAAGTAACAGTACAAATGGCAAAAAGACTGAAATTAAACACAGCAAAATAAGAATTCTAATGAACCAATATTAATTAAAATTGGTGAGATGAATAAATGTGGCAACAGAAGAGCCTTTCTTTCACTCTTCGAATTACTTTGAGCATACCAAATAAAAATGTTACCGCAAATGTAAACATTTTCAAGGAAATATTTTGCTTACTCCTCATTTGCAACTGTCGTCTCGTTCTTGTCTGGCGTCACTGTTGTCTGCCATTTCCAGTTTTGGTCAACTTGATCATATAAAAAAGGTGTTTATCATATAAATGTGCGATTCGGAATGTAATTACTGCAAATATAAACGGCAACAAAATTAAACCCTCCAGATTCAAATAAAACAAAATACTTGTCTCCTCTTTTAGGACTGGTGTGTGTTCTCATCATTAACAAAATGCTTCCGAGGTCTGTCAAATAAGTTCCTAGTAAGTGCCCAGCTTTAGGGTTTTTATCTGTAAAAAATGTTTCTGTTAACAAGTTGTCATTTTGGTCCAGTATTCAAAGAAAGAAGCTACGAAGACATCAGCCACCAACGAAGTGAAGCAAAATATGATAAAAATAACCAATCAGCAAGCACCACAGATTGGAGGCTGGGGATGACGGGTGCTAGGTCAGGTGAATGCAAAGATAAAGCAAAGGTACAAATCTCAAAATAAGTGAGCAGCAGCACCATGTTAAGTGGACGCAATCACTTCTCTCCAACAAATGAAATAAGCCAATACTTATTTTTATTACATAAGAAATGCCAGTGCTCCGTCCAGCACGTTTCGAACAAATCAAAATTAAAGAGAAGAAAGAAAACGCAGAAGGGCAGACATAAAGCCTTTGCTATTACACAAACTTAAGATCAATGGTACCATGCAATACTACGCCCAAGCAACAACGGGTTCTTGACCACTACAATCAGCACTTGTGTGAAACAGTGGGCATTATAAACCATAACATGCTTCAAAAGATTATTTAAAATAATGCAGAATATAGTGGGGATAAGTTAATCCATGTATTATACACACCTTCGCGTCCGCAAAATCTTGTTTATTATGGGTAGGCTCAAGTACGAGGTAAGGTACATCAACGACACCTACAAAAAAGTTCAAAACTCAACCATATGATAATTGAATATTTGGAATGGTGCATGTATAAAGAGGGGGGTCACACCATATCCTAACACTATGTCTCACAAGAGCTTTGTTCATTCATAAGAAACATGACGTTTTCAGTTTTTGAGAATTCGTGCATAAAACTTTTAAAAAACTCGTTTGTAAAGCCTTTGGTGGATGGATCCCCAAAATCCAAGATCAACGTGTAAAATATATGTATGTCAAATGTATATAAACTAGGGTGCATAGAGTACGATGAGTGATCATCGCTCCCCAATAACCACGACTGAATCGAAGATCTTAACTGGAGTAGCTTTGACAGTACTGTCATTCAGGCGGTTCCAGGCCACTATGGCATGGAAGAATAAGTTCTTCCCAAATCTCCTGTAGGGCTATGGTCTTCACTTTGCCAAACGTCTTGTCACGAGGCCAAGTGTGGTTTACCTGGGGTCGTGGGCAGTAAAGTACACTGCCGTTTTTTGGACTCGATCCATCTTGTCGAAATCTTGTTTAAGTTGGTGGTCTTATATGGTAGCAAGATACTCGACTTAAAGGTTCTGGGTCTGTGGATACTTTTCGCAGGTTAGTATTAGACAGGCAGTACATGGGATTGGAGGTGGGTGTGCAGCTCAAAGATTACAAAATGCTTTCCTCATTAAAGCACACACCCCAACTCTTCGCCATGGCCTTGGGGCTCATTAGATGAGTAGTCATTGATCTCTCAGCATATAAGGTAATCACAGGCGAAGAGACTGAGCAATGTGCCCTGGAGGGCGCTGAAATCAACTGAAAGCAACTCAACGGCAACGTGCAAGGTTCGTTCCAGATGAAAACATTGTATCCATGAATGCAAGGGACTGAGATACCATTACTTCTAAAAATGTGGAATAGTACTGCAAGGAAGATGACGAAGTGGCCTTTGAGAAACTAATGGCCATATCTACTTGTCTACCCTAGTCATTGGGTTATAGGAGGCATTGTGGAGAGCAATTACATTTCCCAAAAGAAGCCAGATCAAAAAAAGTAGTTGGAGTTCATCGGGGTATTTCCAAGAATTTTCAGCATATACAGGTGGGGAAGTTAGATCGGTAGTTCTAAGGCCGATGGCTATCGCATATTTTCGAAACACATGATATATTTGCTGTGCGCCAGTCTTGGGTAGATGACCAGAGTCGAGAGATGCCTGAATATGAGAGGCAGAATTGTGGCAGAATTGAGGTAGAATTGAGGCAGAATTGAGGCAGAATTGAGGTAGAATTGAGGCAGAATAGAGGCGGAACAGAAGCAGAATAGAGGCGGAACAGAAGCAGAATAGAGGCGGAACAGAAGCAGAATAGAAGCGGAACAGAAGCAGAATAGAGGCGNGTTGGAGTTCATCGGGGTATTTCAAGAATTTTCAGCATATACAGGTGGGGAAGTTAGATCGGTAGTTCTAAGGCCGATGGCTATCGCATATTTTCGAAACACATGATATATTTGCTGTGCGCCAGTCTTGGGTAGATGACCAGAGTCGAGAGATGCCTGAATATGAGAGGCAGAATTGTGGCAGAATTGAGGTAGAATTGAGGTAGAATTGAGGCAGAATTGAGGTAGAATTGAGGCAGAATAGAGGCGGAACAGAAGCAGAATAGAGGCGGAACAGAAGCAGAATAGAAGCAGAAAAGATACAGAATAGATGCCAAATCTATGCTGAATAGATGCTAAATAGATGCAGAATAGAGGCAGAATAGAGGCAGGGTTGAGGCAGGCTCGAGGTAATGTTGTCTTTTTCGGCATGACATTCGTTATGTTGTGTGATCCAGACGTTATGTCTGTATGGTTTCAGTTCGTGAAAGAGTTTGGAGATGCAAGAGATGGAGATGATAGGTGGCGATTGAAGTTCCCCTTGGCAAAGACTAACTTGAACTGCCCGGGGTGGCTGTTCGCATTAGCTTGACTATTGCTGTGAGTCGAGCAACTCTGATGTTGGCCTGCTACCCAACTTCAATAAAACATCAAAGGGGGTTTGTAGAACGATGCGCCTTCTGCCCTGTTATCTGGATCTGGGGTTTTGTATTATGGTCAACAACCACAATTTTGTGTTTTGAGATGATAGGTGAACACCAGGTCGAGGTTGTTTAGACCATGAATAAGGTTAAACTTGATTTGAGTCAAGAATGATCCTGAAGATATGTCTACCAGAGACTGCTGGATGACTGTGTCTTTCCCTCGTTCAGTGTTGTGGGTGGCTCGATTTACATCTGGGCAACTTGTCACCATCATGGCTAATTAAAAGTTCTTACTTATTATAAGCTAAAAGCTTCTGGAGGTTATGGAAGTTGCCGGTCCCCTTCGCCCATGTAGAATACGTTAAAAGAGGTCCATATGGGTCTTACCAAGTGAAAGAATTAAGCACCATGATTGGTCATCTTTTCTAGTCCTGGTCTTGCACTCGTTATGGTACGCATTTAGCAGCTTAGGAACACCTCAGCGTTTTTATGTGTTTTTAGGATGGGGGTGGTGGTGGGTGATGAACAGGGTGGTATAATAGTGCTGGAGCCCAGTACAAAGACATAAGCTCTTAATTACTTGTCATTGTTATTTGCTACACCTGGACATAACGTGGACTTACGGATAGCAGGGGATATCAATTATATATGTACCTTGCCGATGTTCAGTCTATCACGACGAATTTTGGTCACCAGAGATAATTACAAGTGACACTGGGCAATTTCATTATATCCAGCTAATGTTCATAGAAAACAGTATATAATTACTAAAAAGTTAACAAAAAAAATTACCCACGTTTTAAAGCAGCAATAAAACAGAACCTATGCAATGAACAAAAATAATTTACAGTCCCCGATTTAAAAGCAATTAAAGAGTAAAAATTTTTAGCCTGGCACAATGCAAAACAGCTGAATTGAAGAAGGGCTGGTGACGATTGAGGTCAATAACAAACGAAAAGCCCGATCCATAAGTGGGTGCAGAGCGGGGCATTGTGGGTCGCTGGAGCGTTGTATTAAAGGGTCAATGAAAAAAGTGTTGGGTGGTCATCAAAGTGGAATCAAGGTGCAATTCACTTCACGCAATTTTAAATGACCTAACTCTTAAATAAGTATATCTCTCTTACCTACAACACCTGCACATCTCCTAGAATAAAGTAATAAATAGTTTTTTTAGTAAACAGTTCAATATTGACTCAATAAGACTTAAAAGCTTGTGGAAAGCTTTGAACTGATTTGGAAATATGCTACGTAAATGAGCTATCTTTTTGTTGTTCCTTTCAGCATCTCGTTTGTTGCAATTTAATAAACCCATATATTCAAACAGTCCAAATTATAAACACGATCACCAAAAACCTGGGGCACGATTTGCCATCGAGAAATATGTACAGAATATCTCCTTAAAGACGTTTTCTTGCATTTTCTTACTATGGTGTTTTAACCTAGTTGTGTGTTAGAGAAAAAGCTCTCGACAAAGTTATTCACATTGCAATAATTTACAATTCGAGGCAAATAAACCCAAAGGCTTTTGCGAGCCTTGGTTTTAAGTTAAAAATAACAATGATTTTTCCCTCTGAATTCCTTCTTCAACAAAATTTAAAGAACCCAATAAAGTATTTCTTCAGGAAGTCTTGAGATAAAAAAGGGATAAACCATACTGAGATCGCATATTACTGGCATGTACAATCCTAATTTACTACACAACTCTAAGAAACAAAAATACTTTTTAACAAATACATGTTTAATTTTTTAAGCGCGAGCAGGTATTGCCGGGCTTCTAAATCTTTGTATTTTCCTTGTTCTTGTTCTTGGACAATTTACCTTTTCCTTATAAACAATTTACACAATAACAGACTAGTCTTTAATGCGTACCCTGTACGCGTGTTCCATTGTATAATAGAGCAATAACTTGGCAATTTCTAAAACTGAGTTGAATGTAGACCTAATGGGCACCCATCCATGTATTAAGTGAAGGTCAGAGGTTTTTTATAGACACTTCTTTGCTTAGTAATGTTCAGTTATTTTTATAGAGCTTTATTTGCTCAGTAATAAAACAAAATAAATAAATAAAATTCTAGGCTTGCGCTTATAGACTGAAGGTTTTTCAGTCTTGTTTAAACTCTTCCGTTAATCCATTGTTTGCGAAAACCTACAAAACCTGTTCTGAATAACTTCAGTTTTACTTATCAATGACAAATATAAATGTAGGTTTCTTCTTATGTTTCAACTTTGTGTGGTATATTTAACCAGCCATGACTAAAGAAAATACAAAAAGATCATCGAGCTTTTTTAACGGTTCATGGAAGCAATTCAAAAACAGACACTGAACCAGATAGTTATTAATTTATTTGTGCAATCTATAGTGTGAACATTAATAGTATCTTACAGTTTCGCTTAACGATTATGATGGGCTGGATCCAAATGTCCAGGCAGTGGGTTACCAAGTACCAAGTTAAATGAATTCCAAAAACGAATACAAAGAAAAGCACACTTACACACCGCCATCTAGCTGAGGACCAACTTTTTCATACATGCGGATAAGTCTGTGAGAAGAAAAGAAGTTTGGATAAAATACAATACTTAAAATGACCAATAAATGAAGGAAACTGAAATAATATTGTTTTAAATAAAGGTCGTTATGAAGAAAAGCCCAAGCCTCATCCAATTGGTGACGGGACTGTAACATCCTTCAACAAGTTTCTGTTACTCACAGCTCCTAAATCACTCTGCTATTTATCAATCCTTAGTAAATTTTTCCTTAGAAAACAGTGACAAATTTTACCTTCAAACAATGCCATTAATAATGCAATCGTATTTCACGTAATGCACACATATGGTATTACAATCTTACAAAATACATGTAAGGAATTCTTTTTAAACAAAATACCCATGATGAAACCCTATTTCGAATAAATAAATAAAGTGACACCTCGCAAACCCTCTAATAAGCCACTGGGCGTTTATTTGCAAAAATGATTTTTTTTTGTGCGGCTTTATTCCAGGGAGGGTGCTTATTTTAAAGTTTGGCATTTTCCTTCAACGTTGACATAAAAAACGTCATAATTTTATCTTATTTTAACTGGAATGTACTAAATTAAATGTTCACAAAAAAAAGCCTATTACTTATTACTTAAAAACAATATCTTCATCATCACTATCGTTGTACAAATCAATTATCAGTTTCTCTGGCGCGGCAGCATCAATGTCCTCTGTACAAGCCGCAAAATTATTTTCTTCTTTCCCACCATGGGCTTCATTTGCTCTGCAAGCATCACTTTCCCTATGTAGCTTTTAATTACAGAACTTCTAATTACAGAAGCTAATATTATCAAGACAGTAATCAAGTGACGTGTGAACATCTAAAAATTTAATTTTTGATCATAAAACGAAACTCGCGTTTCTTTATACTTTTTTTATAACCAGTCAATGGATGCATGAGATATACATATCGATGTTATCAATATGAACATCGAATAATCCCTTGGGGGGGGGGGTAATTCAAAATAATTTAGAGCTCTACAACTGACTCCCCCGAATAAGGCCTCCTGGAGGCTTATTCGGTATGAATTACTTGTAACAATGACATTTTCGGCAATGGCTTATTCATCGGAGGCTTGTTCGTGGATTTACTGTATTCCTTTCTCATACCGTCAAAAATCTATATATCATGGGAGAGAAAGCCCTATTTTTAAGTGTTTCACGTTACAAGGTTGCAATGTTTTTATATCACAAGTCATAACTGCACACAAAGAGATAAAATAAAAAAGAAAATACCTGTTGCAATTGTAAATGAACATCCCGTCGCACGTCCGCCGGTCCACATTAAATCCAAACGTAAAAACCAGTTGTTTCGGTTCCTTTAACGATCTATACAAAACAAACAATAACAAAAAAGCAAACAAAATCAAAATAAAGGAAATACAAATGTCTTTATTTTACGAGCACATTCGCCATGTTAAAAGTTTGTACCTGCTTATTTCTACTGTGGAATAAATATACAAATATAAATAAATAAACAATAAATAAACAAATAATAAATAAATAGATAAATAAATAAATAAAGAAATAGAAATCAACTTTTAATGCATAAATTTTAAAAAGTTGAGGGAAGCTACACACTTAAAATGTCGTGTTAACATTTCGACGTAAATACTTCTACACCAAAAAAGCAGTGCTCTAGAAGGTAATTTGACTATTATCCAGTAAAAAAATAAAAGAGCATAAACGGTATCGTTTATCTCTGATCCTTTAAATTCAAAATCTGTTCTGTATTATTATATCGAATTTTTAAATGCTGTGGCCTGAGCTAGTACCTATATACCTCTATTACATCTTCACACATTTTTCACATGGCTATGTAAAATATTATGCAATGCCCTTATAGTTAGCTATAAATGCGATAAAACACTGACAACTTCCTTCAAGATAAAAAAAAACAGGGCGACCCCTAACGTAAAAAACATAATATCACGTTTCAATTTTAGGCGGCCATGGATTGTGCAGCCTCTGTTAACTGAAGTTCAACTGAAAAAACCAAGTCACCTCTATTGAACCAACTTGTATGGCAATTATTTTAAATTCTTTTAACCCTCGCTTTTTGTCAATAACTCTAGAATTACAGAGAGAAACAAATAGTCCTTGCGCGAGTGTCGGCCTTCTACCCCGAATCTGTAAAAATACTTTGTAAAGCCACGAGGATCCACAAAAAAAGAGGTCTAAACCCAAAAAGGAATTAAAATAAACTGTCACCAAAGTTAGAAAACAAAATTACAAAAGCTTTTCTACAAAAACAAGGTTAAATAGTCACAAGTCTCGAAACAAAACTGTTTTTACACCCTTTTTTACATCATTTATTCTATCTTACAGAGATATAAACGTTTGATTGCTATTAATGAATGGTCTTGTGCTTCCTCTGCTTCTTATAAGCTCCTTGCCACTTTCACATAAGATCTGTCTTTATTATTTTCCTGAATAGCTTTGGACGAGCTTGTTTTCTCCTCTCTTGCAGTATTGCTGCTTTATTTTTTACCTGAGAAATCATACGACCAGGTTCACATTCTTTGATGTTCGGTCCAATGCTGAATGCTCTACATAGTTCTTCAAAAATAGCTTGAATCTGATTATTAAGCATTAGGATCCCAGAATTTATAAGAAAATTTCAAGAAATGTCGCTTAAGTGACAGTGAACCTTAATACAGTCATGGATTTTCGCGGACTTTTTACCGTGGATACTGAGAACATAAAAGTTACTAGATCTGAACACTATTTCCCATCTGTTTGCCCTTTCGTTCGGCTTATCTTTTAGCAATCCATCAAAGAGGGCTATTATCTTCAAAAAGATGCATTCTTGATGAGAATCCTCTTCCGATGTCATTTAGGTACAAAAGGAGGAGGATGCCGACCAAGAAACACCAGATCGAACTAACTTCTCCAGACCTAAGGTCAAAACAGTCTCACTCTTATTAATCAACCACAAAACGTACGAATCTTTTTATTTACCCTATGGCACCACAATCTTTTAGTTTTGATAAAAACCTCTGGTGTGCAACTGTGCCAAATAATTGTGATAAGTCTAATATTATTTCATCCGTTTGTCAGCTCTTGTCAAAATGTATATGAATTTCCTTATTGGTAATTACTAAACCAGTGGCCTTTTCCAAATCGACGCTGATCCACTTTCAAATTGGTGTGCTCAAAACATATGAAAAAATTTGTGTTCCAGAATCTTATATGTTATTGACATGAGACAGGACGGCAGTTGAAGCCTTCTGCCTTACGTCCTTTCGGTATTTCCGCTGTTTTAGATTGACTGCATGAAAATTAAATGAAGAACGAGTGAAATTTCTGATGCTGCTTCTTTGCGGATCCAAGACAAAATATAATTCGGGCCACCTCTACTCTTCCTAAAAATGGTTGCATTTCTACTTCCACTGATCTGATAACGAACAGTGTATGTTCTAATCAAATTCGTAATATCTTTACCATTACGCTGATTCCTATTTGGTACCTGTTTTGTACAACAACGCGGTTGCAAACACAACTATCATCGGATGAATAATTTTTATCAGCTTGGACTACTGGTAATGTTATACGACTATGAAGTAGAAATGTACGTCGATGAACATAAAAAATGCAAACCCAGTGTAAACTTATATACATATTCAACACCAGTAAAAAGGTGACTTGAAATAATAATAAAATTCTAAAATTAACACCATCCGTAACATAATGACGTTTCAATTTTCATTCTTCAGACTTTGAAAAAGAAAATACCATATAAATCATAACAGCGAGACAACAACAACAACATATTGCACTAAACAACGTGGGTTTTCAAGGAACTGTGGGTCTTTGTCGGTTCCTTTTAAGGCATTCCAATGTTATTCAAAATGGTACTGGAAGTTAAATATGTTTCCAAAATAACCTACTTTCTTTTTTCGATGGCTATTTTCCTTTTTAATTCTGCATTCATTTTGGCCTCCTGTGCCTTATTTGCTGCTATCTGGGTTTCCGACTAGAATTAAAGAAAGCAAAATACCACTGACGTTAACGAGCTAAATAATTAAAACAGGTCTGTCTTTCTCACTTTATTAGAAAGTAAGCCTCTCCTTTGAAAACAGTTCATACTTTGTGAATTCAACAGATACACTATTTCAGTAGTTGATAAAAAACCTGTTATTTTTTACAATTGCATAGGGTGGAATACAATGTGGTCGTACTCCATTCGTAGTTGTCAAAAACGACGCTCGTTTAAATATGACATAGGTTTAAAGAAACAGTTAAAAATAACATCATTACATAAACTCAACAACTAAAATTACTCAATCTGTAAGGGGATGGCAAAAAATGCTGGTCAAAACATGTAACTATCTGGAGGCTATTTTGAAAAGTCATCAAAAGGAGCCGTTAACAGTGATATTCGAATCCAAACTCAAGAAGGGCCTTGAATACCTAAAACCAGCGCCACAACCACTCCACTCCACCCCCCAGAGACTTAATATTTAAGTAAACTATTTAGGTCAATTAGTGTTAACGATTTCTTGCATGACTTTTACTGTGACTCCATAAGTGGACCAATATCACATCTGTACATGCATAGCAGTCCTTGGCTGTTAGAACTCTAGATTACCCTCCAGTTAAATACCTTGAGAGTCAAAAAGGGTTAATCAAGAAGTGCGAGTCACACTTAAAATCGGTGGGCTTTAAGTACTTTCGTTTTCTGATTCAATAACTTCTCCCCAGGCTGGTCATTTAGTAATGCGAATATGACTAGCCATTATTACATCTAACTGGCTACCCCTTTGCAAACTGTTTATGTGGTAAATGAAATACAGAAATTCCTGGTAAAGTGATCATTTAAATAATAATAAAAGAATGTGAACCATACTGTCAACTTGGTTATGTTGCTTCACTTTACACTGAGAGATGCAAGATAAGTATTTCAGCGCTTTTTCACTGCATCCCTTGTAATTCTATTGGGGTAATCCAGAATAAGCAAATGGTTGGATGGAATCACAAAGAAAAACATGTTGGAACCTATCAGTTAGGTGAACGGTTAAGCTACGGTTAGGCTACGGTTAACAATAATAATCTCAGCTTTTGACACCTCTAGGCCTGCTCATGTGCCTTGTGTCAGTGTAGAATATTTAATCACTGCCAAAATTATGCCAAGAAAAACAAAGAATCGTTCACACTTATGATCGAGTAAGGTGTTATAATGCACCTCCACACAAAATATGCCCGCTACCTTTTGTGTAAATTCTAACTAACAATTAAAAAACAAAACATAAGCGATAGCACAGCCCCAGCCATGAATGTGAAAAGCTACAAGCTCTCTGAATAAGTATTCATAATTCAATAATAACTCATACTCGGAAATCCCGGTTAGTATAATCGCCTCTTGCCATTGTTTCTCTAAAACAAAGAGAGGATCCATCGTAAGTTTTAAAATATTCAGCATTTAAGAGAAGAAATATGTAATAAAATTCCACTAGCAAAAAAGCATGGTGTTTGTACAGTGTCTTTTAATACTCAAGCAATAACATGTGCAAAGCAACATCCCCTTAAAGTTTATTGCTCTAATGATCATCAGCTCAATCGAATGCAGCAGTTTCACCGGTTTATTTATTATGTCCTTCCTAAATGGTGTTGTTGAATTCAACTCGCACGTCATTTTACTGATGGTTGTACCGACTACAAAAATGAAAATTATTTAGGTCTTTTCAATGCCAACAAACAATCATTTATCTACTTTGCCCTTTTACGTTCGTAACATTAAAATGGACAGCAGCAGACCAGTAAAATATATACATGTTTATCAAAATTTACTAACAATTAGGAAGTGGTAGCTTTGGAAACCATATATAACAGATGACCATCAAATGCCACTATTTTGCAACTTTTCAACAAAAAACATGCCTTAAAATGTTTTTCAAATGGTCTTTATACAGCATTTATTAAGTTTAAGTGATACATATTGTATTGCTGTTCCATAACATCAATGTTAGTGGTGTAATGCTTTGAATTAAGTTGGTAAATATCCCTTTTACAACTATCGCGTTATGTAACAATCTTCTAGAATTCATTTACGTTTCTATAAATCGTACTGCCCACGAATTGTTATGTGCTTTATTATATTCAAGGCCATATCTGAAATCTGTGGGTAATGGGCGACAAAATACCTGTCAAGAATAGCTGGTTTTCAAGATAATGGCAGATAATGCCAGAAAAAAGCAAAAAACATCCTCAAAGAAAATAAATCTTGCAATTGCTCCACGCAACAAAAGACTTTCAAAAGTTTATTGTTGATTTACGGCTAGTTTACTGCAAAACCTTAATTGTTGCTCTTTTTAATTGTATTGCTACCAGATTACCATGTAAACAATCTAATATGCTTCTACATTTTTTCTTAAAAATTCAAGTTCCAAGCAAACCATAAAGTCATTTCATGTAGTCCAATATGACATGTAAAATTCAATAGCTATAAGGATTTAAATTCACCTCTGACTAAAGCGCATGGGGTTAAATATAAACTTTAAAAAGTAGAAGGAATAGGTGTCGGGCAGTTCCAAGACAGAAGCTACCGTACAAAATGCTTCATTGGGTATGGAACTAGAATAGCATGAGGATGAGGATTTATATTAGCAATGATAGAAAATGTGACAATGATTGCAGACTTTATTGCTACTTAGTAAAAATACAAATTGACCTTGTGTGTATGGCTTTTCTTCAACTCCACAGAAGGACTAAATTTTACAGGAAGCAGACTTAACAATCGAAGTTTGAAGGCAAAACAAAGAAAATTCGATAAACACGTTTCCTCAAGTCGCTAAACTGCTTCACCGTGTGATATTCAACCCCTGTCATTTATGTCAATGGTAAAATAGGGTTTCGTTTCCTATTGAAAGGCACCAGTCTTATCTTGACAGGTTTGAAAGTTCCAGGCCACTTCTCATCTCAACCTTTTGAGAGCCTGAAGATGCTTCGTGATCAGCAGCAAAATTAAAGTACCTCATAGGTGACGTGCGGCCAGCAAAATCTGAATAAAGACTAGTACAATCATGTTGTTGACTTAATTAAATTAATTAACAGAAAAATCACTGTTATAGAAAAGGAAAAGAGCTGAACCATTAATTGAGTAATGAAAAACACTAAACCCAGTGTTGATACAATGCCAGTAAAATTGTGCAAAGACACACTCGCGCAACGACGAGGGCTAAATAACTTGATATATCATGTCAGAAGCTTTTCTATTAACACCACAGAAAGACACTGGTGCAAAACCTTATGTTATAACTTGTAAAAGGCGCTATATATATCATACACTATTGGACTCGCCTCTCCAGTTTATCCATAAATTACTAGTTTGCATTTAAGGTAACAGTCAGGTAATAAGCAAGTACCACATTGAATATAAAAAAATCTAAAATTCTTTGACACAGATGTCTGAAAGTGATCAAGAAAACAATGTGTAAAGTAACACTGCCAGGAAGCCGGGCTGGAAAGTCAGGCTCTATGAGATCATGGGGCAGAGAAAAGCACCTACCCTTAAACAATCTAGATTTGCCAGAGTCTTTTTATCTTGACACCATCATTAGTACTGTTTCCAACCAAGGTTATGAGGAAACTTTGCTTCCCATAACCTGGGTGTTAATCCCAGTAAACCAACTTAAAATCTGGTGTCCCGCTTTGAATACCGCTCCACAAACGTGCAAAACAAAATGCCTTGGATTTTAAGGACCCACGTTCTTTTATGGGTACGAGAAATGTAAAACGATGACACTTACTTCGCTTGGGTTGAAAGTTCCTTTGCCATTTCTTCCGCTAAAGAGGCAATAAAATTACAAAACGGTGAATTGTAGTTTGACTTGCTAGCTATAACTTAGTTCACATTATAAGTATTGTTACCTGATGTTTTTGACATTTTTCAGAGTGCGGAATCCTGCGATTATAACTAGGAACACTTATATGGCTGAAGAGTTGAAGGTCACATGCCAAGCGTATAAAACAAATAGTAGACGTTCTGAAAAAAATGTTGAAGCACGAATTTAAGTAGTAAGTCACAAATATTGGAAAATTCAGGCCTGGTGTGAATACAGATCTGCCCATTTCTACTAAATAGGAAAGAATTCTAGCCTTTAGTTTATCAAACCTGAAACGTCGATTTCTTTGCTGGGGAAACCGAAGTTTTCCGCATTTCTTGGGGGTGGTTTTTCACTTATCATACCTGAATGAAATTCATCAGAATATTTTTTTAATCTTAACTTAGTCCCGCACGCCGAAATAGCGTCTATTCTTGACGGGCAAAATCTCTTAGGTAAACAACTATGAGTTTCATACAGTGTAAGCACACAACATACAGACAATATTTAACAGACAAACCAGCTTTCAATGGCTGGTAAACGAAAATTATCTTTACCTAACTTTGCAGCCTGTTCAGCATATTCCACTTCCTGTTCTGACCTCTTTTTAAAGCGAGTAGATGCATACAAGTACTGCCTGATAAAAAGAATGATGGTGGCAAAACAAAAACACTCAAAATGACTACTTTATTAAAATACATCAAGTTCTATCAAAATTGCTCTTAACGGTCCATGCCAGACTGCAAACGTAAAAACTAATATTAACTGGTAAAATGATTCACATTACTGCCGGCAACGAAATACAAATAGCTTCCAATATCCTTCAGATTATTAAGGTTTAATATCAAAGATTTTCAACTTGTTACAGGATTGTCGTAAGTGATTATAGTGTACTTGTATCTCAATACTGGGGTAAAAATCACATTCATTATAGCCAATACTTTTTCCGCTAGCACTAGCCTGCACTATTATGCCAGAGTGGCAAGAAATAACTGTTTTCAGTGAAAGAAACAAATGTATGACCGAACACAGCCTGGAATCTTTGGCGAATGACTCTAAAACAACGAAGAGCCAATTACAAACCCTTTTCTTATACTAATTGGAGGCAGCGGTAACTGGATACAAATAATAACAAACGTATTCGGGTTCAAGCCAGGCCTAACTTCACCAAGATTACAACTGACTAGTTAATTCTCAAATTTAAACAAGTTCACCATTTAGCTGTTACGTCATTATGGCCGAATCAAATATAACAATTCGGAGAATATTGTAGAAAAATTGTAGTAGTGAAGCAAAACGATTGGTCGGCACTTTTTCAAAAAAACCTCAACGGTGTTCTATTCAACCAATCTTAAGTACGTATGGACTATGTACCCAAAGTTGCACAGGAAATTAAAGCCGTAAACAACTTGGTCCAGAAGATGTGCTGCATCTAAAGTTTCAAGCAACATAACCAGCTGTTTTCAGTAGCAATACACAAGTTCTGAAACTGGAATTGTTATTCGTAGCGGTCATCATCACAAACGATTTAACATCACAGCTTGTTGAGAAGGACACTCCAATTCCAACTAGGTCCTACAAAAACGTGCTATAAATTGTAACTGCTTCATAAAGACAGCAAGACAATATGTATCAATTTTTCAATTTTTCTATACGTATACAAAGTGTTATGGTAAAGTACCAACCTCGGTTTTAAAAGGGCATTCACAAGTCGTTTTGTCCGTACTTTCTTATGCTATGGATAGAATAAGTACAATACAAGTGAACTCACAAGAAAATATCTGACTTAACCCTGATAAGTCACTTTATGTAAATGAGCTTTAACCTTTCTGAAACAACAAGCTGAATAAATTTCTAGCTCTCTTGCTTTCCACGTACCACTTAACTACTCTTTTCGTCGGAAAATTTGTCAAACACTGCATACTGGTGCTTTTCACAACTATGAGCTTCGCCAAATACTGTTATCTAAAATCTTTCTGTACCAGTGAAATTCGTAAGAAAATATGGCTGAATAAATTTTTACAACATTACTTTAATCGTTCGCTTCATTGCACGAACACCGTGTATAATAGCAACTGCATCGATTTCAGGAAATACAGTTACTATTTTTTGCAAAATTATTAGAAGTGAACGTAGTCAACTCAACGAAAATATATGAAAATAGATATTGTATTTGACAAAATATGTATTTCAGACCTAATTAGCTCAACCTCAACGACCACTAAGCTATTACTAACCCTAAACACCAAAACCAGTATTTATGGGGTATGCCTGATGGGGAAAAAAAAGATGGGAGTGCAAAAATGCATTTTCCGGCATTCTGGCCACCAATTCTTGAAATCTTTTGAGCACTGTGTTCCCTAACGGAGAATACATTTCAGCTTTAAGGCTGCCAAGAAAACTGTTATCTACGTTTATAAATGTGCCCGAAGTTGAATCCTCAACGTTTTGCGTATCTCCAGTTCAACGAAAATGGCCGTTTTCACCTTTCCTAGATTCTTTTCTCCTCCAGATTTCTTTTTGACATACTGAAATCCAGCCCCATTCTTATCAATCACTTAAACAATCTTTTCATCAAACAACGTTTGATGTGAAGTACAGGAAGAAACACTTGTTGGGCGCACTGGTGGCAAGTGCTAGACTATATAGCGTCACGGCTGATTCAAAGGAAAAAGAAACATATGTGTTTTGTTTACCCCAATTGCAGTCCTATTAAGTGGGTAATTACTTATACTGAGTCGCCACAAATATTCTTGTTATATTCCAGCAAGTGATAAGTTTAACAAGAAGGGTCATTAAGTCATACGTCTCCTTCGGGCCCACTTTCTTTAGGTTTATCACGACCACAACAAAATGGATTAATTTCCTTTGTTCACGTAGCTACTTTGCAAGTATTGCACAGAATGATGCATGGCACACAAGTAGAGCCCAGTGTTTATCCTGTTTTTGTTATGTAGTTTGTCTTGGAAGTTTGCTTTTAAAATAACTCTTACATCTTGTTTTCAATTTACTAGTTTTATTCTTCCCTTGTTTCATGAATGTAAACTTGCCAAAGAAATAAGAGAGCTTGTCCGGATGGTTTAAACAGCCTCGACTACCCATTTTCGTGAAGGAGCAAAAGATTTCACTGAATACGTTATTACTAGTTCGCAGATTAACAATAGAGTAACCGGATACTTTTCCGTTTCGTTTTTTTAATAAATACAACCATCAATTTTAATAAGCAGTCCATATGGTATCACTGATACACAATACTAACTATCGGTAACTTCACAGCTTAGAATCTGGCTCAATGACCTCGCTACATTAACAGTTCAACATGGACCCAGTCAAGTGCTTTGTGGTTTTAAATTTGAAAATAATAAAAATAATAATATAACTTTCTATTTGCTTTTTCTGAGTTACGGTTCAGGGGATACATTAATGGCTTCTATCGAGTCCAAAAAGTCCAGAATTTTAAAGAATGCTACTTTAATTAGAAAAATTATGAGATTGATGTAACTGAAATGGATGTTTAGATCTGTTTTAAGTCTAGTCTGGATTATAGTGAATATCTTTAAGCGTTTCTACTGATTACTAAAAAACTATACGTGGTAGTGTAAAACAAATTGCAGAGTTGAAATTTCCATACCAGATTCAATATAGAACGTGCTATCTCATTCTAGGGGCAAAATAAGTGCAGTTCAGTGAAATTGGTAAAGACTGGCCAAGCAATTTACAAAGCTAGTGTAAGGCACGTCTTCTTGAACTGCTGATGAAAATAGAAAGGGTCAATCGTTGCTCATAAAACTGCTTAGTTTAAGGTTTATTTCACGATGAAGGCACAATAACTAACTGTGTTCAAGGGTTTTAATGGGGTAACTGACAAGCAAGTGGTGTCCCCTCACTCAGAAAGGCGACACAATTCCAGTCATAAAACCATTCAGTATTAATTTGGTGACAAAAAGGTACAAATTGCGGTACTTATGGGGATAAAAAAAAAGTTGCTGAAACCACAGCAAAGCACCTCCCCCACCCCCTAAAAATATACTTACATATTGTAAACCTTTGGATGGGCCATGCTAAAAATACCATATGCGAGAAAAAATAATCTTCTTAAGGAAAAGCGTTGTTTCAGGCATTGGTAAGGCATACGTTCATAAAACTTTGCTTTTATTCCCATGAGAAGTACATCAATAGATAAAATATTAAGGACAGAAAATAAGACACCCTATCATCTGGAGGTAATCAGCTGATTCTAAGAAGAAGATGTATGGCAAGCTAAAAGAAATTGTTAAGAAACTTAACAGTCGAATAGTTCTCTTGATTTTGATTTTGGGTGTTATATTTAGGATGGACCACGGATAGGGTAAACCGGCTTATCTACTAAGAAGCAAAGTTTCATTTGGTCATACAAAAATTCAATCGATTTGAGTGTTATACCGATCGTGGCTGGTACTGTACTTGAAGCTAGGCTGCAACACTATTTTAGACAGTTGGTAAGGTTTTAATATAGTTTGTCGACGGAACAAAACAAAACTAATCAAACGTTATTTACCTGAATATATATTTTCATCCTAGGTTCGCTATACAGCACTGCTGTATATGCACGAAAGGACACCTTTTCTGGTAGAATACTAAAATATAAGATAGTTGAAAACGAGAGATAAATATCGTTTTGTGTAAAAAAAACTGGACAAGTAAGAAAGCATTGAAATAATGTAAAATCGACACATCAGTTTCACCCTATATTTTTACTCCATCACAATAACCTCTCTGCAACCTGTACTTTTCTGACATATGCTTTGCATATACTGCTCGGAATACCAGGCGACGAGAGGCAAGTGGTGTATGACACCTGCACTGCGCCTCAAAAACTGGAATAATAAAAAAACGAAAAAAGAAATATTCAAAAATTTGGTTGTGTATGTGCCAGCCATGTGTTTCTATACATAAATCATGGGTGACGTTTGTTAAGAAAAATTATCTGTCATATTGATTAAGTGTACCAGGCCCGGCAGCAATAAGAAAATTGCTTTTTATGACTATGTCAATACACTAGTGTTTATTCACATTCACGGGTTTTATCTTTCGTAAGGCTAACTTACTGGAAACTGCTAAGATGTGAGATCATCATGACGAGAAGATACCCATGTGCGGTCTGTGGAGAAGGAGTCGGGGTCAACTCAATCCTGTGTGGAGGATGTGCATACTGGTGTCACAAAAGATGCTCAAAACTTGGAAGTGTGTCAGGAGTCCAGAACTTCAGATGCAGGAGATGCACAAAAGAGCATTATGAAGAGGAAGCTCTGAAACATCTGCAGATTGATGAAGGCTTAGTTGAAGAAGTCCGTGAGTTCTGCTACTTAGGTGAACTCCTCGAGGCAGATGGCGGTGCAGAGTAAGCTGTTAAGATGAGAATTTCAGCAACGTGGACAAAATGGAGATATATAGTCTCTTAAAAAATAGGCACATCCCGCTGACACACTTGAGGGAGAGTATATGATGCATGCATCAGACCAGTTTTTCTCTATGGGGCTGAAACCTGAGGAATGACACAGAAGCTTGAACAGAGGATGATCAGCTGTGACCGGAGGATGCTGCGTTATATGGCAGTAGTAACTCTGGGAGATAGGGTCAGGGGTGAAAAAGTTGCATGAAAATCCGGAGTGATATAGCTGGGTGACGTGTTGGCATCAGCTCGATTTAGATTGTATAGACATGTGCAACGCTGAGAAGATGCCGAGCCACTAGGAAGAGCACTGGCATGGGAAGCACCCGGAAGAAAACATCCAGGAAGACCGAAGAAGACCTGGTTGAAGATGTTTGGGACAGAACCAGATGTAGAGCTCTATCAAACCGTCAAACTCCACGAATAGGAAACGAAGACGTTAAAGGAGAAAGTAAAGAAAATGTAAGTAAGGTTAGAAGCGACGTTTGTGCAAATTAAATGTCAATGGCCTTTTTTTCTTCATATTCTACGTCAATCTTTATTTATTGGATTCCATCCCTCTTTTATTTCCAACTCCTAAAGTATGTATTCATTCAGTAATGTACCAAACAAATAGGACGTAGTAGTTTATGGAGTCGTAGCTGGCAGTCAAACCAATATAAGCTACAGGTCAACCACTCAGTCATAACTCGTTTAAATCATTACTATACTAATAGAAATCTAATCATTTTTGACACTGAATCTTCTATCACATGTAACCAAAGAGTATATTGCTTTTTTCCAAATCGAAAAAAATATATTACCAGAGCATTTATCTGGCCATTACGTTTGACATTGTTTCTTCAAACCCTAAAATCGTTTTTGAGGTCCCTTAATACATATCAAATGTCAGTTTTTCTACGCCTGTTATTTCACTATCAATCACTCCCCATCTGCTTTTCTGATGTTAATGACCCCCAACAAATATTGAAATTACTCTTGCCCTTTTAGCACCACTTACTTTTCATCGATGTCATAAACTTCATCTGAATGAGGATCGGCCATCTTAATATCGTCAGGATCTGACAGTACCTACAAGTTCAAGTTAAAGACGTAAAGAAGCAACTGAGGACCTACTTTCTTTTCTCTGTAATCTCACAACCACTACAAAACCTTATTTACTAGAGAGAGAGCTGCTTAGACCCTCGGTGTCATGAGTAAATAAATAAATACATAATATCTAGAATGACATTATCAAGCAAAAAACCAACTTAAGCGCCAAATCACAGTGAGTTGTTTACAGGGGTGGTGGACGGCGTAAATTTCTCATGCACAAAAAATAATTGAAAAACGAAACGCAGTTTACTAAGTCACCTTGAAAGAGCCAATAGCCTAAAGTATGCATTATTCAAAGCCTACCATTTGTTTTCTATTACCTTATACATAGCACTGTTTGTTTGTCGGATATTAAAATGTCAGTTGATATGAAAGATCCTAAGAAATAAAATGTAGCCTGCGAATTTCATGCAGCAAAATATCCTTTTCAACACATCTCGTGGAATTGACTATCAAAATGTAAAAAAATTATAAAAACCTTTGGTGGAAATGTGCAAAATAAGATTTAAGGCAATGGGTAACTAGACCTACTGCAGTAAAAATAAAGTAACAATGCATTCAAAAATGAATACAAGTCACTGACCCAGGAGTTTCGACCGATCAACCGATACGAATTTTGTCACAAATCCCTGAGAGAATATCAAACAAATTCGAAAGAAACCAAAACAACGTCAGAGAAACTCGGTTAATCACGGAGCGAGCTTTAAAATTAATAGATACCAACCACAGCTAAGTGAATACTACGATTTGACCCGTCCCCTGTAAACTAAAATCAGTACACATAAATAAGTGTAGGCATCAACAAGAAATAACAACCTTATAAATTTACCATAAAGATTAAGAAAAAAAAGTTTTTAAGTATACTGGTTAGGTAGGGCAAGAAAAAGGTCTTACATCAAGCTCCGGTTCTCCATTATCCATTAACTTTAGGTTGAAAATTATTATTAGAGTCCCTAAAAGAAAGGTTTGTAAACAATGTAAACAAAACAGAAAAAAGTACAAATGATACTTGAATTCAGTCCCATATATCCAAAACCACGAATACAATGTGACACTCTTATAGCAAAAGTACACGGGTAGTCTTGGAAGAGTCTATTTCACAGTAATACCACATATTCTAACAGGAAAAACAAATTACATCGTATCCGATATAACTCCTCAGAATAAACGTTAGCCTTGATTAACTCATTCCCACTGAAATACACTTATTTCTGATCCGGCACAACTTGTGTCTTGAAACCTTCCAATAAATATGTCCATGGCCAAAATTAACCACCTCCTTCCTTCCTCATTTATGTATCGACACCCTTTCTCTTTCCTTTCCTTATAGACGTTTGCATTGTTATCACTAGATAGCCCGTGGGGCAAGCTGAATAGTTAAATAAATATAAAATAAACTCTTCTAAGGAAAAAATTTTGTAGCTTTATTCTTTTACGGTTATGTTACATATCACTATTTATTCTGTAAGTGTCATATTCGATGTTTAATCACCAGGGGTATTTTTTGTAAGTACTTAGGTTTCTTATCTTCTTCCTTACCTCTTTCCTTCGCCATTTTCTATTCCATTTTCTCCTCAGTCTTCCCCGTTAATTCCTTCCTTATTTTCTTCTCCATTTCCCTTCACTCCCCTTTTCAACTACTCTTTCATTTCATCCTCCATTCCTTCCACCCTTCTTTCTCGTTCTTTTCCCCTCTACCTCTTTACATTTCCCATTCCATAACTTTGTTTTGTACCTTGCCTGCCAAAGATTCTCTTTGGTTTTAACGTCATTTTCCCAGTAACTGGGGCTCAGACGGTGCCCTTCAGCAATACTTTTTTTTAGCAGTGTGGGAATTTTTTGTCGGGAAGGAGGGGAAGAGAGACGGGAAGAGAGACGGGAAGAGAGACGGGAAGAGAGACGGGAAGAGAGACGGGAAAAGAGAGAGGGCAAAAGAGGAAGAAGGGGGGGGGAAGAAGACGGAAAGGAGAGCCAATTTACTCCAACATGGGACTACATATATTACCCTGTATGTACCACAATCCAATCCACAAAAACTCTTGGAATCACGAGTTTTTCCACAAATAACCACTTTTCTAAAGGCTGGGCTAAAGATATCTGTAACATTTGCAAATAAAAATCCCTAAGTATAAAATCCAAGCCTTTTAAGTTAAGTATCAAATCGTGAATGAATTTTATTATTTTCAAGACACCAAAATACAAAAATACATACCTGTCTTCGAAGGAATATTATCAAATTGTAATAACATTTCTCCCTCCGACTTGAATGGCGAATACTTTGCTATAATGCTTACTTCGATGTCATGCTAAATCAAACAAACACACTCACTATCACTAAAATGTCAAATCCTGCCTGAGTTGCATTTACAAACTCTCTAATACTGGTAAAACAATACGGGGTCCAAAACTCTCGTGCCCATACCCTGCCATCCAAAATACACCGCTGGTTTTTTATGGGAGGATTTTTCTGATTGGCATTTCAAAGTAAAAACTGTTTTTCAGTCATTACTTTGATTATAGTATTTTAGGTTACGTTATTACTCGTTATTATAGTACTTGTGCATCTTCGCATGAGCCCAGGGTAATCGACCGTTGTGTTCCACTTCGCTGTGTCGGCTAATTTTCGATCCACTTTAGTTTTCTAAATTATTGATATTACTGGTTCAAAAATGAGTACGCTGAAAACCCCTCTGAAAAGCCCCTACAACCAGTTGCGCTTTCGGTAAATTATTTTAAATGTCAAATTTGATCTTTGGTTAACAATCAAGACCATTGTCTCCTTAGTCTACAGTCAAAATACTGCCGCATTAAATTACTTTAAATTCAAAGCACAACAACAACAACAAAAGGAAAACGTAACGAAAATCCTGGTAACGTAAAATTTCCGCACAAAATATTACAATTATGGACATACCAGTCGACAGGTGCCAATCCTGGTGCTCATATAACCTAATTGGCACTAAAACCGGCTTCTTCTTTGCGGCACATGACCAACAGTAGCAGGCACTATGTCAAATAACTTAAACTTTATCGTAATATATGACATGTTTTATCAGTCAAGTTTTATGTAAAATTGTGGCACAAGTCACGGCTAGATTAGGCACGCTCTTTAACCATCCACAAATATTCTTAACCGCGTACTGTAAATAGGAAAGCGCTAATTTCATTCACTTTCATTCACTTTAAAAAACCCCTTAAAATTCCACCAACAGTAATCAGGAACATACAAGAAATAAATTTGATTATCAGGTCATCAGCCGATGCTCACAAGTGGAGGCTGATAACCAAGAAAATAGTTTAATGTACAACACATACTTATTACACTGGTCAACAAATGTTTTCGAAACTTCAGTTACATAAGCCTTTTCACTTATTTTTTTACTTGCTTACCAAAACTTACTTAACCTTTTTGACCTCCTAAGAGAGCCGACGGACCACACAACGACTGCTATTTTTGTATAGTCAATATAAAAGTTATTGGCAAGAAAAACAGACACTAAATCACATATCCTAGTATCCCATCAGCAATCCCACCTATTCTGCACTCTGGCGAGGTCCCAGTCCCAGTTGTTCAAGAATTTCTTCCATCCGAAGATGTGGGTAGCGACCAAGAGCAAGAGACTGCTGATGAAGCTCAAAAAATACTTTCAGAATCTGCTGACCTCTGTTATGAGATCTTCCAGTCATTAACTCTTCAACAGTTTAACCAACCATAGTTGGATGGCCCTGTGCGTGATTTGGGTACCTCTTAAAATGCTGCTGAAGTATTAGCTTTCAGGTTCGAAGGAAAAAACCAGCTGAGCCACACAATCGTGTCATACTTCCGAAATCGAAGACAGGCTTCTGTGCAATTTTTTACAGAGGAAAAAAAATTTGTGTATTATCATAATATTTCAGGTCTTTTTCAGGAATTAGGGATACCGTTATACCACCCAAATGACTGGCGATTATTTCTACATAGTACTTAGCACAGTTTTAAATGTGCTCTACTTCATAATGGCAATGTCTATTCAGCTGTTCCAATTGGACAGTGTTTTTATGAGAGGAATATAATGACATTAAGACTGTGATTGATCTACTAAAATACCACCAACACAACTGGACAATTTTTGTGGACCTAAAAATGGTTAATTTCCTTCTTGGTCAACAAAGAGGGTTTACAACGTACCCCTGCGACCTCCACACGTGGGGCAGCCGAGCTCGAGAAAAACACTGGAACCAGAAGGCGTGGCTCATATGTGAGACTTAGAGGGCAGATATGCCAAATATTACTAATGATCCAATTGTCAGTCCAGAGATGATCATATTCCCTCCTCTCCATATCAAGATGGGCTTGATGAAACAGTTTAATCAAGACGTTGAATCCTGAGTGTAAATGCTTCCAACACATATTTTCTGAACTTCCTGGTTTGTCCTTTGAGAAGATCATGGCAGGCGTTTTTGATGGACCACAGATTCGTGAACTTGTGTGGGATCAAGAATTTGCCAACAAGATGAATGACAAGAAAAGAACTACAAGGCTTTTATTTGTGGCGTTGATGGCAAACTTTCTCGGTAATAAAAAAGCTGATGACTAGAAAATCCTTGTCGCGAATATGTTGTCAGCTTTTCACGATCTTGGTCGCAACAAGAGTATCAAACTCCATTATCTGTTCAATCATCTTGGTGGATTCCTTGAGAATCTAGGTCCTGTAAGTGATGCGCAAGGTGAGCGGTTCCATCAGGACCTTAAGATCATGAAAGTACGTTACCAAGGGTGATGGGTCTAACATATGATGGCAGAGTACTGCTGGAGCATTAAAGAAGATTGCCCTGCGAGGTTGCACAAACGCAAGAGTTACAAAAGGAAATTCCTGCATCAGTAGACTGCAAGTGAGCTTTGCCTCCTAACAGTAGCAGATGTCTTATCTAATAATTAGTTTTCTATAAATTGTAACCATTATCTATTTGTAGAAGTGTTTCAAATTGTCATTTAAAATACATTAATACTTCTTGCATTTTCTTTTTTATTACTGACCTATATTAAAGAGTTTTGTAACATATTTCATAGACATTAAAGAGTTTTGTAACATATTTCATAGACTACAACATCAATGTGATGATGAAATTTTGAGATTTCAAAATATCTTGATTGCCAAAAAAGTAGAGCATTGAGGAAAAAACTAACTTCAGATCAGAAATCAGCACAAGAAAACCCTACATAATATCAAGTGTTTAGTTGAAGGAGGCATTTGCCCCTTGGGCAAATACCTCCCCTTTAACTTTCAAAAATAAAGAAGTAATCTAGGTCCTCATTTGGCGAAATACAAAAAACTCATTTGACGTACCTTGAGTTGTTCTTCCTTTGACTTAACATTCGGCTTTTTTGTGTCAAGATGCCATGATGGCAATGGCACTATGACCTATACCAAATAAAATACAATACAAAACAGTTACTGCCAAGGCAATCGTGTAGTTGTCAGATAAGAACAGTAACTAAGAAGCTCTTTGTTGTCTAGACTCCACAAGTAAACTCTGAACCTTCTAAATATTGTTGAAATCAACAATATCCAACTGCACTCTAGTATGCTACTGAAATTACGCTTTTCTATTGTTAGACAAAGAGTAACGAAAATGACTTTATACATTTACGTAAATCATTCCAAAAGACAGAGTATTGCAATAAACTACAAAAAAAATAAAATTGTGCTGATTTAAAAGGTTCTTTCTACATCTTTTGGTGTTATTCTCGATACCAAAATGGAGAACAGCAGAACATGCTTATGCAGTAAGAAGGCAAGTGGGTGTTGGTATACGCTAATAGCATTTTCGACAATGGTCATTGTGATGATCATGATTATGATAACTGAATGATAACAAATGCCAACAAATATAACAATGAAAATTACAAATGATCGACTTAACCAAAAAGTGGTCAATATACCTAGTACATGAATGGCTGCTTTTCGAAATCCACATTCAAAGTGCGAATTAAAATTATTCTCATTGTAAAACGAGTCGCTTCTCTGGACAAAAAAAATTATTATCTTTTAATATGTTGACACCAGTAGAACTTTACTACGATAAATAGTTGATAATAACCTCGTGAATATCCTCTCTTTCATGAAATGTTCTTGAAAGAAAAAGACAGCTGAGAAATCCACCCCTACAAAACAAGTAAATGGCAAACAGTTTTAAAAAGTATAAGTAATTAAAAATTATGAAATCATAAGTTGTTTTAAATGAGATGCATTTACAAAATTCATATTTATATATATATATATATTTATATATATATATATATATATATATATATATATAATTATTCATTTCTTCTTCTATTTCACATGTATTCTAATTTACATACATATTTATCTGCTATCATACAATTCCTACATGTCTGGCTTAAACTGACAGAATTTAAATCAAGTTAAATTAACCAAAAATTTGTTAAATTGACTGTTAATGGTGGCAACAACAAAGAACAACAAGAAGAAGAAAATGGAGGCAAAGGAGGAAAAGGAGAAGAAGCATCAGAAGAAAAAAATTTTAAAGAAGGAGAAAATGGGCTGCTATTGATGTTGCTTAACCAGCATACTGTGATAAGGTTTACCAAATGTAAAAAAAAAGCCATCATCTGCAATTACATATCATAACATAATAAATATATCACATATCATAACAAGCACCTAGATTCATTAATAAGAACTAGTGTTGCCCTTTCCCTGTCAGCCAACAAATCCACTAAAATATTCTACATTCTCTGTACTGTACAACAAAATAATTCCGTTCTATTTTTAACACATAGGGGAAGCAATCTCTGACTTTTTGTTTCAATATATACTTCTCAAAATATAAAATGGCCACCATCAAGCATATAAAAAATGGTGGGTTCCATGTCAAAATAATATTTTCTGTTATTAAAACAAAATCACATCACAGTCACCTTACTTTTTGGTGAAAAGTATCATGTCCTTTCCAATACGCATGGATCCACTTTAGAAGAAAATAAAGTAAGATTTAAATAAGAGAAAAGAACTCTTAAAATGTTTTTATGTACAATGCTCAAAATATATTTAGATACATCAACATATTAAATCTTTGTTATGAAAAATAAAAGCTTGGAAGATCTGCAATTGCCCTTTTATTATCCATAAAATACTACCAAGAAAATGTCCCCTGGATTTCACATTTAGTGAATAGTAGAATCACAAAGTCTGCTTATACAAGTCTTTGACCCAATTTCCTTGAAAACCTTTCAATAATGTCCATACACTAACCCATTCTTTACTACCTCCAATGCCTCTGACTACCAACTACAAAGATACATTACTACTACCACTACTACTACTACTACTACTGCTGCTGCTGCTACTACTACTACTACTACTATTACTATTACTGCTACTACTACTATTACTGCTGCTGCTACTACTACTACTACTACCACTACAACAACTACTACTAATATTTAAATACAAAACTACTATAAAGACTAAAAAATTCAGTTGGTTACAATAACTACTCTGTAATCCAATCACAAATTATTAAAACGTCTTATTATATATTAGTTACAATATTTTCTTAGCTTATTATATATCATTACTATTTAGTAGCACAGTCACACTAAAAACATTTGTGTTAGTGTGGTTCCCCCACTAAGCAAGTGTTTTGGGGGATAACATCACAGAAAATTAGGGTGCTTGGCGGTAAGCAGAGAACAGTCTAGGCACTAATCACTGCACTTACAGCTAGAGTACATGTGGTAATCACTGCTTTAACTGGGTCATTCATAAGATAGGTTCAAATTTTATCAAGTGTCAAGGATGTTTCTGCTTGTAAGTATGGGGAAATAAAAGAAAACTCAACCAAACTAAAACAAAACAATAAATAAATAAAACCAACAAAGATTCACAGCAAAAAATTAAAATCTTTCTTAAATGTGGGGTCCTCTTCGAGTCATAGATCAAGCAATGGATGACATTTTGTAACTCCCAATTCATTTGGGTATAGTGTATCATCCCAATGGCTGTGCTCTTACACAACAATACCATGAACTCCTGTGGCTTTCAAGTAATAACATCAAAATCCTGTCTCATTAAGGGATTTCAATAACTTTTCAAAAGTTGTAAGGAAATTTTTGGAATTACTGAAATATTTTTTATCTTTATTTCAGTCTTACAGGACTACAGTCAGTAATTGTGTAACTTCAACAACCAAAGACAATCTTAATTTGTATTATTTTTGAACTAAGATGTCTTCTTCAAGTTAGCATTACTATTCAATACTACTAAAATAATTAATTTCTGACATATAAATAAAAAAATCAAATTATCAGTAAAATATTCCGTATGAAATAAGTTGTCATTAAATATATTATTATATACGAATTTTTTTATAGGATGTATCTACAGTCATATCATATATACACTATGTACATATATATACTGTTATCACAGATGTCCTGTTAAAAAGAAGAAAAACAACAACAAAAAACAACAAAAACAACAGTTACTTATTAGTTAAAAATCGCTAAAACTAAGAAATAAAACTAAAGGAGCTTCGATTGGCAGAAGAAACTAAAATATGCTGTTTAAAGCTCACTTCCAGAAATAGGGATGCAAAGCAACATTAATAAATAAAGGCTAAAACGGCCTCATGTAGAATTAAGTGTCAAGAAAGCCCCGGGCAATTGTAGGACGTCTTCTATGATATCTCTGAAAATTCCTGGTTGGGCAGCATTATATTCTGCCTAAATCTTGTTTAAAAATTCTAAAATCATTCTCTTTTCTTAGATTGACGGGAAACTCATAAAAACACTGCATTCCATTTTATTTCAACTCAATTAATTAAGTCCCTGGGTGAAATACTAAGTATAAACTCATACAAAATTTTCAGTATTACATTAAGGATTACATGCTCCTATTGTAATATTAACAATTTATCCAAATTTACTGCATTACATACGATTTCAAGCCATTTCCATATTGTCCAATTTGATCAGATCCTGTCTGTCTTTTCATAGACCTACCAAACTGTATCACTTGCGACACTTCAACTATAAAACAGAAAAATATTCAAAATTGGAAATAATTAACCAGGCTTTTACATGAGTAAAATGGTCATAAAAGTAATACCTCGAATCAATAAATCCATCCAAGTGTTTTGCATATCTGCTTTGAAAAACTGTGCTGAATCAAATTCAGCACATTTTAAGTAAGGAGGGAAAAAAAGAGCTGAAAAAATATCCCTCAAAAACATTCATAATTCTAACTAGTAGCTTTGGAGTTAATTTAGTTCCTTAGACACTTATTGCCAAAAATTATACTGTATTTGAATGCAGTGAAACACCCCTTTTCATGCTATTTTCATGGCTATAACCATTTCCAATTCTTTCTCAAAGTAGGTATTGTTTCTCAAAGTGTCTCTTAAGGCATTTATTATCTATTTATTTTTTATTTATTTTATAAAATATCCATGAAATTCAAAGTTAGTCATGATAAAAGATATGTCAATGACTGCAAGGAGAAACTGTTACTTGCGGCTGGAGGTGATGCTGAGAATAAGGATGCTGGAGCAGAAAGGTTTAAGAGAAGTAACAGACAAGAAAGGAAAACCAACTTGAAAAAGAAAGTGTTGCATGGCCAGTTCATCAGACAAACTCAGGATGTGGCAGATTGATATCAATGGTTGTGGCTAAAAGAAGGAGCCCTGAAGAGAGAAGCCAAGACTCTCATTATGGCACTACAAGAAAAGGCAATGAGAACAAAATTAGTATAGCAAAAACTGAATTGACTGAATTTTAGATCATGTGACAATGTAATAGAGTATTATGCCTGTTGCTAGTGATAAATGCTTGCCCAAAAGCACTATGGGTATAGCCATGGCAAAGTTGTGTGCTTTGATAATTGAAACATGCAAAAAATATGGCCTGGAAAATACAGACATATAGTACCAATATCAGCCACCTCCTGCTATAAAAAAACAAAAGAAGGGACGTAACAAACTCCTGCAGAATCCCCCCTCCTCACCCTATATTGCCATCAATTACTGGAATGAAAAGGTGTTTTTAGATTAACAAAACCATCCTGCTTACCAAACATTGATGACAAATAATGAAAGAAGATTAGCAAATATAGCTTGCAAAGGCTAGAAGAAATGAGATTTTGGCATATAAAAGCAAAGGTGATTCTGATAGTGGTGTAGTGGTGTAGGTACTTGGCTCCATCCCAAGAGAATTAAGAACATTTAGAGAGTTTATATAATTACTGTTGAAGATTTGCCAAAAAGTACATTACACCTTACACCAGATATACAACCTTTCTTGAATTTTAGAGAGAAGTTGCCCATTGAGAATGGAATTAGCCTGAAAGGCACTAAAGTTTTCATTCCCAAACCACTTCAGCATGTCATTCTCAATAGGTTACATACTAACCATCATGGGAAGATGAAGATCAAGCTNCTAGAAGAAATGAGATTTTGGCATATAAAAGCAAAGGTGATTCTGATAGTGGTGTAGTGGTGTAGGTACTTGGCTCCATCCCAAGAGAATTAAGAGAACATTTAGAGAGTTTATATAATTACTGTTGAAGATTTGCCAAAAAGTACATTACACCTTACACCAGATATACAACCTTTCTTGAATTTTAGAGAGAAGTTGCCCATTGAGAATGGAATTAGCCTGAAAGGCACTAAAGTTTTCATTCCCAAACGACTTCAGCATGTCATTCTCAATAGGTTACATACTAACCATCATGGGAAGATGAAGATCAAGCTCCTGACAAGAGCAACTGTGTATTGGTCAAACAATATAGATATTGACCAACTGGAAACATAGTGTCAGATTTATCTCAACTACCAAGCCTCCCAACATGATGAACTTCTGTTATAACATTCAATTCCAACAATGCCTAGAGCAAAACCAATATGATTCATTTTAATTAAAAAAACATTGGATTCATTATTGCAGGCTACTACTTAAAATCTGTCGTCACTCAAAAATTGCCTCCTCATTCTCTAAGTAGCACTGCAGTTTTGGAGAATACAGAATTTTCAATTGCATAAGTGATAATGACCCACATTTTGAGTGTGAACACATTGATGAGCTTGCTAGTCAAGGTGTTTTGATAATAATAATACATTCCCCTGTTATCCTCAGAGCAATGGTTTTATTGAGCATCAAGTCAGAACTGTAAAGTACACATTAAAAATGTTATTGTGAACATATCATTTTTGCAAAAGAACTTAAGTTAATCCTAAGCAATCTTAATTATATTTCATCGAAATCTTCTCATTAACACTTCTGTCCAGATCCTTATAAGTGTTACGTTATCACTTTTGACAATTCATAATTTGTCCCAAGAAGTAATTTAGTAATAACTTTGTTAGAATTAACCTTTTGAACTGCCTCAATTCGAGAATCGTTGCCTCAAAGCTCACTGTTCTTAGCCTTCAGCAATCAATGTGTTTTAATGCACTTCTTTACATTTATAAAATGGGTGTTTGTTGAATCTAAAATTGTGTTTCTTCAATGAAAGATAAAATTTAAATTAACTTGGAACACATCACAGGGCACAGATAGCAAGATAATGATGATGAGTTGTAGAGTTTAGTCCAAACAAGGAAGATCCCTATTGCATTGTCTCACAATGCACAATAATATGAGGTTTAAAAAGGGCAGCTTTCACAAAAGAAATATTGCAAGTAACACTGATGACATTACTGGGTAAGGAGGCATATTTTGAAGGTGATGTCTTTTTCCAGGTCTATATACACCTAGTACTACCACATCCTGAGTCTGTATTCTCTGATGTGTAAATAATGGGTTCAGAGACTCTTTGCACCTCCTCGAGATTGAAAGTTTGCTTGGTACTAGGGGGCATTTGTTTGATTGAAACTGTCATAAAAAAACTTGAAAATAGAAATAAGGTCTGAAACCACACAAAAAACCTCCAGCAACCCAACTAACTGAACCCCACACTGATAAAGCTGGTATTAAATGGACTGACAAACAGACAATACCACTGGTGTTTTTATTGTTTCCAATGAAGACTAAAGAGGGCCTTTTACCTATCACAGAGAGATTTAACCCTGACAGATGCCTAGTATCTTAAGACACTGGGTGCCTGATTAGCAAACTTAAAGATACTTTTCCCCCTTCATTTTCAGCTCCAAGATTATAACTTTATTTGCTTCAATACCCATCAATTTGAAAAACAAATATAACTAAGAACACAAAAATAGTTGGGTGTTGGGTCACATTGGTCCATATGATACACTGAAACATGCATCACAACATTTTCTAGTACACTTCTTTTTCCATTGGGATTAATTTGTCAAAATGTACTTCTTTTGATAGAAACTTTCTTTCTTGCTATATTAGTTTCAAGAGTATTCAATGATTTCAGTCTCAGATATAATGAACTTATAAAATATTCCATCATTTGAACATCATTTTCTGTTAATCCCTCAATCATTACATAAAAAGCCAGTTTACCAAAAACTCTATACACCTCTTAATGAAATATTCTTAAAGCTTCCATGCACTTGCCTTTCAAAAACCAACAAATGTAGTAGTCACATAACATCCTGGGAATGAATAAATGAATGAAAGAATTGGAGGCCTCTACATTGATTAGGTTCCAAAGATGCATGTATGTCATGAAAAGAAAACAAGCATAAATTTTTAACATCCCATACTCAACCCATATGTTTTCTACTCCTATCTCAATAAAAAGTGAAAGGCAGCTAACAACTTCAACCTTCAACAAGATGGATGAAAAGCCTTACATGGCTGCCTCTGGACCAGTCTACTTATTCCTGAACCCATTTGATAACACTACTCCTATCATTTTGAATTTTGTCATTTGCTTTGCAAGTGTTTGCCTCCAATCCCACCAGCTGTAGATAAAAAATTAGCTGTCGGAAAAAGATCTTGGCATAAGCAACATAATACCCAAATAACACTATCCATCTTTTCCATTACCTTAATTTTTTTTCACTATAAAACAACAGCAACAAAAACTCAAGAATTACATTGGCTATTCATTATTCCTATCTGAGACAAAAAGAAGCCAAACTTATATGTGCAGGCAATCATTTTTGTTTGTCATTTGAAGTGTAAATTAAAATTACATTACTTTCTAGAGGAGGAATGAATTTTTATGATCCAACTACATGTTAAACCATTATTGTCCTGAAAATGGTCCTCACTCGAATGGGTTGAATCAACTACAACAGTGTCTATGGGCCTATAGCACTGTTTCATACAGAATCAACATAAAATGTTTGATTTAAATGTATGTAACAAAATTATTTCATGTTTTTAAAATTCAAGCTAAAAAGACCTAAAAATTAGCAAAAACAGCCAAAAAGTATATTTTTTGAAAAATTTTCAAGTTATCTTAAATAAGCATAATATTTCCAATTTAACAGTTTATCACAAGACCACAATAACATCTAAAAATTTATTCACACGGTTTTGCTATCTGGCATGGCACCCCTACAAAAGGGGCTAGAAGATTAAAGCAGAAACATAGATTTTTTTGTCCTCTGGACAAAAATCAATGTAGTATGGTATAATGAATAGCTGTGCAAACTTCAAAGCTCTAATAGAATTTGAATTATCATGACATATTTTTCTGCCAAGCACCCCAATTACAGATGAAATTTTAGTCTTACAAGTATTGGATTACTGTACCTGGATCCATTCCACACCCATCATCAAGAAAATTGAGCAGTACACCACCCCTAACATTATCTTGAGGAACTAAAGGATAAAAATAGAACATGATATTGATTACAAAAACATATCACTAAATATTCTTGCTAATACAGACATCAATACTTGACAAGACAATGGCCAAAATATTAACAACAAGACCTAAATTATCAGGTCCATGACTTGAAACATTCATACCTTTCCATTATGAACTGCAATAGACTGACAAATGGGGATTTATTTGAATAATACATTATATTTCAAATTATATACATTTACAAAAAAAATATATGGTGCACACCATTTAAATGATAAATTAACTTTTCCATTTTAATTCAAAATCCCTAAATAAACTACTGTGAAAGGCTCACCAGGATGCCTCAGGACAATAATTTTTGTAAAATATTAGCTAAGTTTCTACTTCCTGTTGTTGTCTAGAAATATCTTAAGTATATGTATGCGACAGGAAATACTATGCAAGCAGATGCACACAGACAAGTGTGCTAAGAGTTTTGCTGAAACATCAAATTGTTGTATTGTGGAAACCACAATATTTTGTGCTTTTTTAGGCGACAATTGTCTGACCCAGTAGACAATTGTCACATTTTCATGTCTGTTTGGTTTTAAGACCTGGAAAGTACTGTAAGTGTCAGCTAAGTGCAAGAATCTAAAAAATGTCGCCCAACCCATACTCCATTACCATAAATATTGGAGTTTTTCTCCTGAGTTTTCAGTGATGTTTGAAGTTGGGTATTTAAGATGTTTGTGATATCTCGTAACAAAACAAGACTTTGGCTGACAGAGGGAGAATCTGTTAGTTGTTCCCGTTTTTATTTTGGAGAAAATTTGCTTATAATAAAATTTGCACGAGAAATCCGTGGATCATTGTTATTCCACATTGCCACGAGTTCGTCCTGTTACACTACAACAATATTTTCCTATTTTACCTTCTGTCCTGTTTTAATTGCATGCAAACCAAAATACACATTAGAGTAAATTTCACAATTTACAATGACAGTGTTAAAAGTGATTGGTCTTNTATATGGTGCACACCATTTAAATGATAAATTAACTTTTCCATTTTAATTCAAAATCCCTAAATAAACTACTGTGAAAGGCTCACCAGGATGCCTCAGGACAATAATTTTTGTAAAATATTAGCTAAGTTTCTACTTCCTGTTGTTGTGTAGAAATATCTTAAGTATATGTATGCGACAGGAAATACTATGCAAGCAGATGCACACAGACAAGTGTGCTAAGAGTTTTGCTGAAACATCAAATTGTTGTATTGTGGAAACCACAACATTTTGTGCTTTTTTAGGCGACAATTGTCTGACCCAGTAGACAAGTACTGTAAGTGTCAGCTAAGTGCAAGAATCTAAAAAATGTCGCCCAACCCATACTCCATTACCATAAATATTGGAGTTTTTCTCCTGAGTTTTCAGTGATGTTTGAAGTTGGGTATTTAAGATGTTTGTGATATCTCGCAACAAAACAAGACTTTGGCTGACAGAGGGAGAATCTGTTAGTTGTTCCCGTTTTTATTTTGGAGAAAATTTGCTTATAATAAAATTTGCACGAGAAATCCGTGGATCATTGTTATTCCACATTGCCACGAGTTCGTCCTGTTACACTACAACAATATTTTCCTATTTTACCTTCTGTCCTGTTTTAATTGCATGCAAACCAAAATACACATTAGAGTAAATTTCACAATTTACAATGACAGTGTTAAAAGTGATTGGTCTTTTCACCAATATGCCACTGATTGGTAGATAGCAGAACCAACGAAACAAAAACCATGCTACATTCTTTTAATGAAGCCATGTCAACAAATTAAAAACCTATACAGAATGTAACCCCAAGTACCACTAATCTGCATCTTTTCACAGCTGTATTCTTCATTCATGTTGTAAAAGCTAAAAAAAACTTTTCCTGTAGCTTCTTTTATCCACGTCTGACATCTTGAAAATTCTGAACTTTATTGACTCAGAGGAAGCCACAGATGTAAAAGCTTTATTATGTCGAGTCATAAGCTTTTTTTGAGCTACGTTTCAAGAGATACTTCTCCTACTGTCAGGCCTTGACAAGTCTGGCATGTTGTGCAGTAAGTATGGCAGTCAGAGATCAAGCAGTATTATACCTTACCTTACCCAGGTCCCATATCCCACTGGATATAGGCTAGCATGGTTGGCCACACATCTCTGTCTCTCATCATTCTAATCATTTAAGCAGCTTGCCATTGGCCATCTGTTATCTTCACCAGTCCATTCATGTATTTTACTCTTTGTCTTCCTCTTCCTCTTCCTAACCATCCATTAATCTTCCCACTGATGTATTGCTCTTCCTGCTCTGCCTAACAACATGTACTATGAAATGCAGCTGCCTAACTCTCATGGCTGACAGCAAGGCTTTCCTTAATCAAGCTTGGGCAAACACCTCCTTGTTTGATATTCTGGCTGTCCAGGTAACTTTCAACATTCTTCTCCAACACCACATCTCCATAGATTCAAGTCTTCTTTCATCATGCTTCTGAAAAGTCCACATCTCACACCCATAGAGCAGTATGGTCCACACAAAACACTTCACAAATCTCACTCTTGTTGACACTGGAAGCTTCCTGTTCTTTACTATTACTCTTAATCTTGTGAATGAGTTCTTTCCTAAAGTGCTTCTCTTAATTATATCACTCTCACATTACTTCTGATAAATAAAGACCTATAAAAATACCTAGATTTGAACAAAATGTTTGATCAAACACTTGATTAAAAGTTAACAATAATGTCCTTTAAATAAACTTCAGGGTATGCTTGTAATTAAATAACATGAAAATTAATAAAGTGGTTCTTTGCCAAAGAAGAAGATATCATTAATAACTTGTTAAATGTTAATGTTGTGACTGTTTAGTTCTTTTTATGTATGATAAATTACTTCCCTCATACAACTAGGTTGAATGGAGGAAACTTTTGGAAAATGCTAAATTTGGTCCGCAGTCTTATATACTAAAAATATGTTATCTATTATATAGTGTTATATACAAGTAATACTAAAAAGACCCCCAAAGATGTGTTTGTAGCACCTGCCTCCTGTTGGGTTTGTTGGGTGGCAGTCCAGAAAATATTCAATATGTACCACACATCCTTTATAAGTTTAGGCCCCAACATACACACATCATAGCTGTTTGAGTTAAGTACAGGAAGGTGACCAAAATGTCCTTGCCATTGTACCACAAGTACACAGTCACAAAACAAAATTAAGTCATATTTTGTAATCTCAGAATAATAGCTTATTGCCTATTTTTAATTGAAGAAGCAGTATAGATCACTTGCAACATGCATACTACAGGGAATGATATAAAACATAAATTGACCTGTGGGCAAGTTAAAGTCTGAGGCTTCAAGCTTTCTTCATAGACTTTGATTTGTCTGTATCCATTGCTTACATCGAGTTTTATCAAAAATTAAGCATCTGACATTTTCATGAAGGGGACTTACAATGTTTTTTTTGAAAGCACAATTCAGGTCATGCAGATCCAGGTCATCATAAAAATTGGCATTTGTCCTTTCTAAATTTAAGTCCACTTTTCAACACAGTTGTGGAGTTGATCTTGAGATAATCCTCATTATGTCATATTGACCATTAGTTGTTCCTTTAACACAGCATCTGCAATTCTGGATTGACAGATTTCATCTGCAGAAATAATACCATAAGGCATGTGCAGAAATCAGAAGTGATCAATGTGGGTATGAAAGTGAGGAGCTTGGAGCTTTCCTCATTTAGTGGTACTTACCGGAATGCATTTGATGCATCTAATTTCATAAGATATTTAGCTCCCACCTGTGGTACAGCTTCTTCTGTTGTTGGCAACTTCTGGTGGTGGCATTTGTTCTTTTCACTACAACAAGGGAACTAACCTAGTCAGTCAGTTCAATAACAGTTGCAATTATACCTAAACCTTGCATGTGCTGGAGTTCTTAGTTTTGGGCAGAGAGTAATAAGTATATTTTGGCATGCATCTATTACTGGGGGTACATACCAGTCAAGAACTATGTGGTATGGCTGTTCCAGAGTATTCAATTTACCAAAACAGTCCTTAAACTTGAAAAGAGAATCAATGTTTGAGTCAATAGTGTTTATGTGTTATACTAAATCTAACTTGACTGCTAGTTTGTAGGCTTACTTCTATTACAACAATGGAACAGGAGCAGTCTTATGTTTATGACATATAAAGGAAATACATTGACCAGCAACTTTGATTGGAAAACCATTGTACAGAGTGATTCTAGCTTTGGCTATGTAGAGATTTGGTGAGGTTAGGACCCAATGATACAGTCTTTTGTAATACACTGACATGAGCACCAGTGTCAATATTGTATGATACTGATGAGCCACTGGTGTTTAGTTTGATTTTCCACTGGCCAGGTAAAGGATAAGTGCTATCATTGGTGTCATACATTGTTGTGTTAGTATATTTTATGGCATTTATTGGTAATCAGTTTGTGAGATTAAATTTGATGAAACCAAGGATGAAGTTCTCATCTGAGTCTGTGGAGGAAGTGACATATTGTTCGATTTTGTATGGTTTCTTCTGGTGTTTTTGCTTGTTGGTGCAGCTGTTGGCTGCTGGAAATTTTTTGCAGCGTTTTGATAAGTGCCCCTTACACTGGCAGTTGTTGCAAGCCTTTGAATAAGCTAGACTAGAACCTCTTTCTCAGATAAGAACCAGCAAAAAATTTGCATCTTTTTATAATTCCTCTCTGTGGAGTTGGAGGATTCACATGTGATTTCCTAATGTAGTCAAATGCAGGGGCACTGCTAGAAGAACTGATCTTTCATCTTTTTGCTTCATTGACTGTGTTTGGTGCTTCAGTTCTCTCCTTGCACAACAATTAATGAAAACGTTTTCTATGGTAATATCATTGTCCCTTAATAAATATTCTTGGATTTTTTTTCTCTAAAGTCTGATGATTGTGTCTTTAATTAGAGTATCAAGAAGCATTCTAAATTCAAAACTCTTACTTAGCTTACACAACTGCATGTAAAATTTGTCAAATTATTTACCTTCATTTTGTGTCTTCATTTTGGTGAGGAATGTAAAGCTAAGAACTTGTGTTTTTCCTTCGCCTGAACTATTTGTCAAATTAATCTATATAAAAGAGTACTTCATTCCATCTCCTTCGTCAAAAGAAAAAGTGGTGTGCACTTTCTTTGCTGATGTTTCAATGCAATGAAGTAAAATGGAAGATTTAACTGAGGCATTTTTTCCAGAAAATTCAGTAGCCTGGAGAAATATCTGTAAACTTTTCTTCCAAGCCTTCCATATCTTAGCAAGATAAGCTGTGCTCTCTACACTTAATGCTTTTGGAGAGTCCATATTGTGAGTAGAGATTCACAATTATACTAACACTGAATGAAAAATGATCCATGATACATCACTGACAGTCAGCCATATCCTTCTGACACCAAGTAAAATAAAAATTACAACAAGAAAGGAAAATACAAAAAAAACAAATGTCATCCTAAACTCAATGTGTAAGCTCATGTTATCATCATTAATCATCTTTCTATTGAGTGTCTATCACATAAGGTGCATCTCCTTTAATATTGCTTAACACACTGTGATGATAATAAATTTTCCATTATATTGTGCTGGCTTAAGTTTAAAATGGTAAGTAAAACAAATACCTAGAACTCTGGGTAGCCTCCAATACTTCTCAGGCCACATTCATAAATATTTTTAAAAAAGCTAGAACCATTATTGGAATTTATGACTGAAGGTATTATTATTTCTATCTTTATAGAGGATGATACAATTCAGTTGTTTACAATAAAAATATAATAAACACTGCTGTCAACATGTGTCCTCTAAAAGTAGTGGATGGGTGAAAAACCCACATTCAGCACTCAGCAACAAGCCAGGTAAGTTGAATGCAGGCACGTGTACTGTAGACACAAGAGTGAGATAAATATATAAATAGTAAGACGTTTGTGTAGACACAAGAGTTGATGAGGCATTTTAAACAGCTAAAGCAAAATCATGCTCAGTACATGCCATTAAGTACCACCAATCATGCTGAAAATATTCTAAGCTGCAATGCAATCTTTATAGGTCTTGGGGTTTGTCTGAAACAGAGAAGCAAATGGAAAAGTCATGTGCTGCTAAATGATTTAATTTCTTTCTCATGGGGGAACAAGGGTCCTTGGAAAAAGACAATTCAGCTCTAACTTCCTTTTTGAAAAAGGAGCTCAACAGACTAAGTTGCAGAATAGATAGATGCTTACTAAAGCTGCTGAACTTTACTTTCATGTGAAGTACTTGTGGAGTAAGCATAATGCATTGACAGATACTGTATCCTGCTTAGTCAAGGAATGAGAACAATTTGAAAAGAAGATAAATGAAGAAGACTGGTTGTGCCTTTATACATGACTGTTTTTCCACGGGTGTAACAAAAAGAAAAATGACACAGATCAGTAGAAACCCATTTTTTGTGAAGTCTTAGGTGTCAACAGTTTCCAAGAAGTATATCAACTGGTGATGTTTGGCTCTTGTGAGATATTAGAGATAAACCTATAGTAGATTGCAAAAATCTGTACAGATATGGAGGTTAAGTCATAATACCACCCAGCCTCAGGATACAAGTTTTAGAAGCAGTTCATGAAGGGGATCTAGCATAGTCTGGGTTAAAATCAGATTAAGGGATGCTGCTTCGTGGCCTGGATGTAAGAGGCAGAAAAAGTACTACTTATAAGTTGAGCCTTAAAAGAGTAGTTGGGAGAGGAGATAGTCAACCATTAAAAACATCATTGAGACTTCCTCTGCTGTGCTTTGTAGCAAAAATGATAACTCTTAATGGTAGTAAGTTTTCTAGCACAAAGGGCTCAGACTTTATGACAAATTGTAATAATGAGCATCACCAGAGTAGCTTCTATTTTCATCAAGACAGCAGCCTTTATATCAGTCACATTTCTGAGCTATTTCTCCTACAATGAAAGGTTAGAGAAATGCAACACATGGAAGGGAGTGGTGTTCAATTTCCTATTAAAGCAGCAGATGGCAGAGTATCAAGGACTAGGAAAAAGCCCAGCTGAAAAGTTGTTTGGGCTGGCAGTAAAAGAAATACCTGTAAAATTATGAAAGAGCGGTCCAGAGATGACTGGTTTAGGATATTCAGCCTTGGACATTATTCTGGTTAAACTACTATCTCTCTTTGTCTTGTTTGTGTGCTCAAATTAAGCCACTACGTTACGGTATTCCTGCTACAGTGTAGAAGTAATGGTCATATGAATTAAGAAACTGTGTCACTATTGTTATAAAATTAAACCTTGGAGAGAGGAGTGCTACCACAAAAAATAGTAAGATTGATTATCAAAATTTATGCCATCGTACGTTGCCAATAACAGCCGTATCCATCATTCTGTCTGTGTTGTTAAAATATAATTAGGTTTGACTTTTTATCGTTGCTGCTTAACTGTCCAAACTGATAACATGATTCCTACGACATTTCATAAAAAAACACGATAGTTTTTAACCTTTTCACCATTAACATGTTTCTACGGCAGCTTTTGATTGGGTGCTAAACACAATGGAAATAAAAGAAGAATGTTATCTGTTGTTTTGCCTCGGGTCCTATCTGCGCCACAAAGTTGATACCCTCTTGCAAAACAATAATTGGCGAGTGGGTTGGGGTTTACACTGTGATAGGTTGGCAGGACGTATTTCAATAGCATTGAAAAGGACCTGGAATTTGTATTCAATTTACCTTTCAAGATGTTATGAACCAACAAACTGACGGTATACCCATGGACTCACCACTAAGTATGACTTTCCCTAATATTCTGCAGGCTATTGTGGTGAAGTTGAGACATTTTACGTAATTGGCCTAATCCGGACAATTTCATCAATATTTAGATTTTAGTCACGCTGCGCGCTGTTGCCGTCAAAACAGCGGCTTGTTTGTTTTGTTTCTGAGGTTCTTAATCCCTTATCTGACGTTTGTTTTGATTCATACGCAAATTTTATTTCCCCTTTTTTGTTAGTAACGAAATATTTGTTGTTGTTACGACCTGGTTACTATGACCAAGGTCATTTAGAAAATTGTACAAATGCAGCATAAATTTTAGTGGATATCAAATCAGCTCGGATAGGATCAGAGAAATGTGAGCATAATAATAAATATCATAAGATGAGGATACTAGGACCAACAAAAATAAAATAAAGTATATATATATATATAAATCAGAAAATTGAATTAATCTCAAAAATCAATCCTCCATTTCCCCCCTGTTTGTCTATTCCTTTGTCTTTGTCTTGCGCGCGCGCAATGACCCCATTCTGCTCTCTTCTCTGCCTGTCGGATTTTTCAATGATTAACTGGTGGACGTCATTATTGATTCTTGAACCAATGGCTCCCCCGTTTGCCACTGTTTACCAGGGTAGACGTATGAGAAAGACCCATAATAATAAATATCATACAATTACACAAGTGAGTTATTTTAGTGTCACAGGGAGTTTTCTACAGGAAAACAGGNAAAAATCAATCCTCCATTTCCCCCCTGTTTGTCTATTCCTTTGTCTTTGTCTTGCGCGCGCGCAATGACCCCATTCTGCTCTCTTCTCTGCCTGTCGGATTTTTCAATGATTAACTGGTGGACGTCATTATTGATTCTTGAACCCAATGGCTCCCCCGTTTGCCACTGTTTACCAGGGTAGACGTATGAGAAAGACCCATAATAATAAATATCATACAATTACACAAGTGAGTTATTTTAGTGTCACAGGGAGTTTTCTACAGGAAAACAGGGCTCTGTCAGTTCCTAAGAATACTCCCCACTATTATAAAAAAATATTCGAATCCACACAAAATGTTGATGTTCCTATGTACGACAGATTAGCCGATGGCAATTTTGCTTTATTCAAAAATTAACAAGACACCAGTATTGATGACGGTGACTGGGTGAAGAAATGCTGTTATAAAGGGAAGACCAAATAAAACATGAGAGGAAGTAATCAATCGTATTTGAAACAAAAAGGCGTCACCAAAGATCTGGTAAAGGACTGACTGGCCTGGAAGTCCATTTTTTAACCGTCCAACAACATGTAAAACGGACGTAAAACAGAATATGATGAGCAAGACATCACTATATTCATGATTAACTTCAACAACCTTCACCCATCTTTAGAGTTAAGTGCTAAAAAACTGAAAAGGATGGTTTTCCTGGCGGGAGCACTCCTCCATAAAAAGTGGACTCATTATTCAGAATAAAAGTACCCTTTCACTGGCATTCCATCATGCTGCAGTAGAAAAATTCCACCACTTTGAAAATCACTCTTTCGAAAACCAGCCTCCACTAAACAATATATGCGGCAGGAGTCAATCAGTTCATCTCACTTCAACAATACACACAAAAAACTTTGGTTCGTCGTGCTGTCGTTATTTGCTCTCCGGTCAATTTGTCCCGAGAACGAGATAAAATTTGCAAATTCTGTTGAGTAATGTCCCCCTTGTTATTCCAGCCAAAGCTATTTTCATTTCGGGAAAAATTATTTCTTCATCTACGATAGACGTCTTGCCGGCCACAAATCTAAGTATGGCTGTGTTCAAGTGTTGGTGCGATGCCAGGTACGTAGGCCATACATCAGTTTGATCAAAAGAAGGAAACAACATCCAGTGTTTACCAGGAAAAACTTAATCGTCAAAGGCAGGATCTACTGCTTAAACGTGAATAAAGTAAAAATCTCGAGAGCCAAATCTGCCTTTTAGGAACACTGGGGCCATTCTGTATTCAATTTTTATCACTTCCTTCTTGTAGACAAAAATGTTATTTTGGATCGCCAATCACAAGTACCAAACTTTTATTGAAAGCTGAAATGATAATGGCGAAGAAACAATACCTTCCAACCTTCTAGGGACCCATCATACGACAAGCTTTGAATTACATCATGGGAGTAACTTCCAAGCAGCAATTCGAGTCAAGGACGCAATACACCAACATCATTTAAAAATTCCACTTATCATCCAATACTGTGGCAAATCCACGGAGGATTACGCACCTGCGATTTACCAGTTCAAAGTCCCATGTGTGATGGTAGTGGCATTAAGGTTGAAAACGGTACTAACCTCTCAAGAGCCCTTTGTTGAGAAACTAATGAAAAGCGGAGTTGTCTACCAACTCACTTGTCAACGCTGTTTAGCGCGCTAGGTTGGCAGACTGTTCGGTATATGAAATATGAACACACGCTTCAAGGAGCACCTTCAGAGTGCAGGTCCCATGAAACCCAACCCCACCAACTGTAACATNAACTTAATCGTCAAAGGCAGGATCTACTGCTTAAACGTGAATAAAGTAAAAATCTCGAGAGCCAAATCTGCCTTTTAGGAACACTGGGGCCATTCTGTATTCAATTTTTATCACTTCCTTCTTGTAGACAAAAATGTTATTTTGGATCGCCAATCACAAGTACCAAACTTTTATTGAAAGCTGAAATGATAATGGCGAAGAAACAATACCTTCCAACCTTCTAGGGACCCATCATACGACAAGCTTTGAATTACATCATGGGAGTAACTTCCAAGCAGCAATTCGAGTCAAGGACGCAATACACCAACTACTAACCTTCGAAGCGCTGCATATTCGCAAGTGCAAGCCGTTCGTTAACAAAAAAGATGAATACAGGATGCACAGCAACAATTTTTAAGTTGCAGTGAGTTTAATTCCTGACCTCTTAACCATTCCTGTAGTATAGTTGTAGTTTAAAGTTTCTTTTTCAGTCTTGCTACATTGTATCGCTATGACAACAAAATTTACAATGGTATTTTATTGATTTCAGAAGTAATAGCCTGATGATGAAATAATATATTGTAAGCAGTCGTTGACTCTATTCATTCAAAATTCACTGACCCCTTCAGTTTTCTTTACCAAACCCGAAAGAGTCTGGCTTTCTCTATTCTCTCTTTGTTTTATGCATTGGTAGAAACTTACTTGACCATTGCTTTCTTAATTTTGCGTCTACGTCCAATCGAGCGCTAGCGAAAATATAACAGCAATATTCACAGTACTTTCCCCAAAAATCCTCCACTTAATCACATTAACAGATGCATACACCAAGGTGTTAATTCCCTGGGCGTTAGCCTTCTTCCACTCCCTGCTCATCTTAAGCACTTCGTTTATTTATATTTATTATTTATTAATGTCTCCTTTTATAATGTGGAAAACAAACAAATATAGTGATAGTGCATTCTTCCTTTTTCAAAGAGCAAAGCTCTTTATAACTCCTCGTCCGCAAAATCAAATCAATGACGTCAAGAACAATTTCCACCGTTAACCATAAAACTTTATGGCTATTAACTTGGTCCACATCCGTATCGTGGATACAATTACTCCCAGTCTTTTCTTCTCAAATTTGAACTTCTGGTGTCTAATTTTTTTTTCATGGTTTCGGTTGTATCGAATTATCTGAACGATGCCCTTATTTCTTTTCTGAGTGCGTTTTTGTACTGTTTAACGGTCTTGCTCCAGAATATCCATCACATTCAGGTCTGTGTGTTCGACTCTAAGGAAGTTCCGATTACATCCTTTTCTTTTGACTAAGATTCTATCCACTGCTAGTTTTGGCTAATGTATTCTGCAAACATTTTTCTACTGTAAAAGCGTTTAATGTATATCAGCTACGTTTCATTTAATTACATGGGAATTTTACAGGACTATTGGTGCCGTAAATGTATAACTAGCTCTGATGGAGTGAAGATCAGTTTTACCCATGGATCGAATTCTTCTTTCATGCAAAGTCTTCAACTACCACTGCATCTAGGTTTAAGATGACAGCAGCAGTTGTTGCCAGTTTTCCTTATGGAAAGTTGCTCATGCACATTTGCAACGGCCACACTTAATCCCAAATTCATCACTACATTTACACAATCCTTCTGGTTCAGAATCGTCTTCTGTATACAGCTTTAAGTCATCGTATTATTCATTTCATAGGCATAGATGGCCTCACCGAGTTCACAAAAGTGCTGAGTGACATGAAACCTAAAATGGGTCACGAAACCTAGCAAAATGGGAGTACTTAATATAAAACGGTGAATATATATTTTTTCAAATTCATTAACTCCGTTATCCTGATCATGAAGATTTCCGGTGCTCAATGTCATTATTTGCTGAAGCCATCACAAATTCAAGAAAATTAACGTTAGTTGGGGATCTCTCGAGAATTTTCAATCTTCAAAATATCGAACTATGTAGCCATTGTTGAAGCATTTAATTGTCGGTCCAAATTGTACACAGGTTGCGCTGTGCATTTAGTAAGTCAACTCCAAAGAATCATTTTTTAAATGTCAGTTTGTCCTTGTACCTATGAGAATTTCTTTTGCAGCCTTTTTATTCTCGGAGAAGATTGCGGGTATGCGGGTTCAACAGGAACCTCAGGCAATGGATAACCTGCCCTGTACAATCCACGGCATACCCTCTAGCAAGGTGTACCACCCGGTTTAACCACCCCACCCTGGGTTACGGAGCCTTCATCCTGCCGGTCCATCTTGTGGTAGTGGAAACAATGCATTCCTCGGGGTATGAACTTCCTCGGTGAGGTTACTGACTAGGGAGGGCCACTCACTGTCTTGTGAGTAGGTCCTTGGACCAAAGGCTAGGCCCTCCGCCAATAACTGTGGTTGGTGTCAGGAAGGGCATCAGGCAAGTAAAAACAACTGCCAATTCTGAAATGCGAATAACAGTACAGGTTAATATCATACCGGATCGGTCGCGGCCCAGATTACCAACTGCCTTTGCCAAGGGAGACCAGCGGGGCAATGGAAAATGTGTGAAAAGCAAAAAGAAGCGTGGAGGAAGAAGGGTAAGCGGGGGAAAGGATAGGCGATGGAAGAAAGGCCAACAGAGGCTTAAAGGTCAGGCAAATTTGAAATGGATTGGGAATTATCCTCCACCCATCGCCAACTGCGGGGGTAGTTGTGGTAGAGAGATATTCTGACTTAATCATGGGACTACGTATGAAGGCCGGTAATGCTCTCATGCAAGTCATCAGTGCATACGCGCCACAGACTGGATGTAATGAAGAGGAAAGGGCAAGGTTTGGGGAAGGCCTGGATCATGTGTGAGCAAAACCCCTGGAGATGAACGTGTTTACATAGGGTTGGATTTAAACGCTAATGTAGGAGAAGGTAATTACAGGGCCAACCATTGAGGTTGCACTAAATGTCTTTAATGTGATTAAAAAGGAGATTTTCGATAAACACGCACCATTGGTAAAAGAACCAAAGGGCGACTGTGTCAATGGATCACCGAGGAGATTCAGAAAGTAATGGGCCATCGAGACAAGTTTTTACGTAGAGCGAGAAAAACAAACGATCAAGGAGATTGGAATAGATACAAAACTCTCCAAAAAAAGGAAAGGTTCGTGCCACAAACACTTGATTAACGAAAATCAGTTAAATCCGAATAAGTTATGGAAATGTATGAAAACTCTTTAGCCTACAAAAAGCAATAATAAAATCGCAATTCATGAGTCTGATAACACGAGAGCCGAGAAATTCCGTCAATTTTTCTCCACACAATTCCAAAGCTAAAAAGTAGTGCATTTCAGATACAAAACACTAAGGAAACGATCCGCAAAAATACCTAACCGTACAAGAAGTGTTTTCAAGTTCCATTATCTAAGTTTTCATCAAAAACTTTTTAAAGAAACTGAATAGAACAAAGGCGACGGGACCAGATGAACTGCCGGCCGGTATGCTGAAAGACTGCTCCAAATACAGTCACACCACTTAACCATACCATAAACCAATCACTCGCTACTAGTACAATACCATAACCCAAATGTAACCCAAATGACATTGAAAATTCCGACCGATTTCCATCTTACCAATTTTATCAAAACGAATGGAAAAGGCTGCCCACATATTAATTAATCGATTATCTACTGCGTGAAAATCTCCCAAATCAAAATCAATTTGGCTACCGTCCCAACAGGTCAACAAGTCCAGCTACCACACTATTGGCGAACGATATAAGAAGAGCAGGTGACAAGGGAAAACTGACTGGAGCATTGTTTCTGGATTTGAGAAAAGCCTTTAACACAATAAATCATGATGTCGCACTCAATAAACTATTCTGATATGGTATTCATGGTGTTTACCTGAATTGGCTCACCAACTACCTTATCTGTAGACCTTAGGTAGTCCAAATTGGGAACCAAATGCCATCAACATTCCACACCCTTAACGGTGTGCCTTAAGGATCCATCTTGGGGCCGTTATAATTTTTAATCTTATTCAACGATTTTCAGTCAGTGGAAATGCATTTAGTATCCTTATGATACGGTAATATATATCGCTGACGCTTATCCAAACAAGAGTGACGCTTATCCAAACACGAGTGAAGCTGTTCCAAACACTGAAATTAACAATCTACAATCCTACATATACGAAAACGAACTGAAGAAAGCCCAAACCGAAACGACTTATTTGGAACAGCGAAATGATTACCAAAAAATGATTGTATACAAGTGAAGATAAGCGGTAATGACATTAACAACACCAAATCCTATTGACGGCTTGAATAAAATGAGGCAATATTTAAACGTCGAAGCAACGCACAAAATCTAAGAGATGGTGATCACACCAATACTTCTGTACAATGCACTAATCCATTTTCTCATAACAGCAACACAAAGACGAAATCTGTCTTTGACCGAACAACGGGCGAAGCAGATAATTGGAGAATAGAATAAGATGTGCTCCCTCGAAAAACGAATGAAGAAGGGTTGAACGACCGTAAGAAATTGTCTAGATAACAAACTATGTTCAAATTTTCATAACTGCTTTGAAATTAATGAACACTCCGTGAATACCAGAAACCAAAACCAACTTATTAAGGTGTGAAATGAGAATTTGGTAATTCTTTTTGAAATACAAAGGGGTAAAAATATTTAACGAAGTACCAAAAGCCATTAGACGCTCGGTACAACTTATTAAAAAATATTTCAAAAAAAGAAATTATTTTGGATGATTTTTAAATTCTTTCAATTAATTTTTATTATTTTAACTTATTATTTACATTATTTTTTTGTATGACAGGACACATATTGATAGCAGCAATTTAGTTTGTTGAAATATATTTCCTGGCTATCATAAAAACATTTTACACAATTTGATTATGTACTTTGGAGAAGGAGAATGCTGAAGAAGTCACAGATTAAAAACTACTAGCAAGTGAATATGTCACAACCCAGCATCGACTGGTGATATTCACGGTGACATAGTGGACGATAGTGACATTACAACAGACTAAGAAACAGATACCAAGAACCAAATGGCGGTGTCTTAAAGAACCAGAAGTTGGAAATAGGTTCAAGAATGAGGTCAATGAAAGACGTGGAGAGGTCTTGCAAGCAAACTGGAAAACAACGGGAGATGGAGCTTGTGCAGTAGCTAGCAAAGTGCTCGTAAAACCACTGGTCGGCTAAAGAAGGAGAAAGACACTTGGTGATCGAATGAAGAGGTGCAGGCAAGTATAAAAAAATGAAACAAACCTTCAAGAAGTGGTGTACAGAAGGAGGAGAACGAGCTAGAACAGAATAAAGGGAGAATAAGGAATTAAAGCGATTAGTGGCAAATGCGAGAGCAGAGGCATTCAATAAGACGTACAAGATGGAGACGCGCGAGGGAATGAAATCTGTTTACTGACTGGCTAAGCCAAGAAACAAGGACGCACCAGACATATAGGACGTTGGGGTGCTGAAAGATGAAAACGGTGTTGTAATCAAGTCAGAAACGGAAAAACTGGGGAAGTGGAAGGGGTATTTTGATGAACTGATGAACGTTGGGGTCTACCAGGAGGACCGAGAAAACAGTGGACCAGCTCAAGACTGAGCGGTTAGACCAATGACACGAGATGAAGCAAAAAGGGAACTTAGCAAACTGAAGGATAAAGCAGTTGGTCCAGATAAAATACCAGTAAAAATCTAAAAACAACTTATAGATTGCGGAGTTAACTTCCTAACAGGCCTATTCAACAATATCCATGAAAGAGACCAGATGCCGTTAGAGTGGAACAACAGTACATTAGTTCCAATATGCAAGAACAAAGGAGATGCACGAAGGTGCTTCAATTCTTCTTCTTCTTCTTCTGAGTTCCTTATCCTTTCAGGACGTTGAAGATCATGGTCTTCCATCTATTTCTCTCTTTTGTCAGTGCTAAAATTTCACAGTCACTCCTCTTGAACTGGAGATCCTTGTTCAAGCTGGTAATGAATTTCAGTCTCTGTCTTCCTCTACTTTTCTTTCCTTCAATCTTCCCTGTTAACACCAAGTTTTCCATTCCTTCACATCTCATTGCATGACCCAGAAACTGCCGTTGTCTTTTTCTAATTACCTTCATCAACTTTCTTTTCATTCCTGCCCTCTCTAATACCACTTCATTGCTCACTTTGTCAGTCCAAGATATTCTAAGAATTCTTCTCAGGAACCACATTTCCACTGCTTCTATTCGTTTCTTCATGCTTTCATTGATGGTCCAAGCATCACACCCATAAAGCAAAACAGACCACACATAACATTCTAGGACTCGAATCTTAGTTTTTACTTGCAGCTGCCTGTTCTTGAAAACTAAACTCATTTTACTAAAAGCATCCTTCGCCAAAGTGATTCGTTTCTTTATTTCGTTCACACATCTTCCATCTGATGTTATCAAACTACCAAGATAAGTAAACTTTTTAACATTCTTTACAAATTCTCCATTGATAGTTAAAGTACACTTTGGGGATACACTTTTCTTTGATATCACCATACATTCTGTTTTCTTGATGTTAATCTGGAGTCCTTTCTTTTCACTTTCTAACACTACTTTATTTAAGATGTTCTGCAAATCCACTTCACTTTCAGCTATCAATACAGTGTCATCAGCATATCTTAAGTTATTTATGTTTACACCTCCGATTTTCACTCCAGGCATGTTCTTGATACCTCTTAAGATGATTTCACTATACAGATTGAACAGATCCGGTGATAGAACACATCCTTGTCTTACTCCTCGTTTGATTGAAGACCACTTGCTCATTTCTCCATCAACCCTGATAGCTGCCATCTGTTCCCAGTATAAGTTCTGAATTAATTGCAAATCTTTTCCATCAATTTCTAAGTCCTTCAACATTTTAAACAATTCATGGTGCCTCACTTTATCAAATGCTTTGCTGTAATCAATAAAGCACAAATACAAATCCTTCTGGACTTCCACTGCTCTTTCAGCCATCATTCTTATGATAAAAATAGCATTTCTGGTACCTTTTCCCTCTATATATGCATTTTGCTCTTGTGAGATCTCGTGCCTTATTTTGATCTTCATTCTGTTCAACAGAATTTTCAGGATCAGTTTCATCATGTGGCTCATTAGGCTGATGGTCCGGTGTAGTTCGCATTCAGTTGCACCAGGTCGTTTTGGCAAAGCTATAAACACTGATTTGCTGAGGTCAGCTGGAATGTACCCTGTGTTGTATATTTTGTTTGCAATATCAGTTATTTTTTCTACTCCAAACTCGTCTAGCTCTTTCACCAATTCTATGACAATGTTGTCAGGTCCTGCTGCTCTTCCTTTCCTCATTTTTTGAATAGCAAACTGAACTTCTGCTTTCATTATAGTTGGGCCTTCCTTTTCTTTTCTTATCACTGTCTTCTCTCCTCTTTCATCTTCAAATAATTCCTCTATATATTCTGTCCACCTGCCAAGGATCTTTTCTTTTTCCAGAATAATACTGCCATCTTTGGCTCTTATGCATCCACTAGAAGTACAGTTTTTCTTTCCAGTTATCTCCTTAATTTCGTGATATATGTTCCTTGCATCTTTATTTTTCAGTTCTTCAATTTTCTTACACTTGCTATTGAGCCAGTTTTCCTTTTCCTCATTACATTTCTTTCTGATGTTGTTATTCAGTTCTTTGTACTTATCAATTTTATCAATTTCCCTTCTTTTATCCATCAATTCGAGTATTTCATCAGTCATCCACTTTTGTTTTGCCCTTTTCTTGATTTTAGGAATGACACTTTCAGCTCCTTGTACTATGGCATCCCGAAAAATAGTCCATTCATCGGGTGTTTCACCTTCATCTTTCAAAGCGTTGTATCGATTTTGAACCTCCACTTCAATTAAAGAGGAAAAAAGTTGAGTCACACCATGAAGGTTTGGAAGAGGGTGATGAATCAGATTCCGAGAAGAAATCGAAATAAACCCAGAACAGTTTGACTTTGTGCCCAATAAAAGCACAACACACGTCATATTTGCTCTGCGAATGAAGCATCAGGGAGCAGAGAAGTATCAGAGAAGCCCAACAGGAGCTTCGATGTGTATTCATTGACCTTGAAAAGGCATATGATTGGGCACCAAGAGATGAGATCTGGTATTGCATGCGAAAGAAAGGGATGTCAGAAAAGTATGTCCTCTGTGTTCAAGAAACGTTCAGGGACTGTAGGGCGGAGATCAGATGTGCTGCAGGAAGGGCAGAAGCACTCGATGTAAAAGAAGGGCTGCATCAGGGGTCAGCCGAGTCCACTATTCTTTGCTGTAGCGACCTTTGCTGACAGATAAAGTGAGGAGGGCGACGCCATAGAATATGATATTTGCAGATGCCATTGTGATCTTGAATAAAGAGAAAGGTCAGGCAGAAGAAGAGCTTAAAGGACGCAGTATGCACTAGAGAAACGTGGGATGAAAGTGACCCGAGCAAAGACGGAGTGCCTCTGGATAAACAAGGAAAGAGACTAGCAATCAAAATTTGCGATGATAACCTTAGAGGATTTCAAGTACCTCGGGTCCACCATTGAGTTTGTAGAGATTGTGCAAGAGAAGAAAAAAGAATCCAGGCTGGGTGTAGCAGCTTGGGGACCACGACTGGAATTTAGTGTGCTAAAAGTACCCTTTATGGTCAAAGGAAACCTGTACAAAACCGTGGTAACGCTTACCATACTGGAGGGACTAAAGACATCCCTCTAACCAAAAGTCTTGAGAAAAAGATACAAACAGCAGAAATGCGTATGGTTGGCTGGTCGCTTGGAGTTACAAGAAAGGACATGATCAGAAATGAAAGGATCTGGGGTACCATCGGGGTCTGTGACATCCCAGGAAAGTTGAGAGGCAAGGTTAGGGTGGTACGCACATTTGCAATGGAGGAAGTGTACATTGCTAAACGAATGCTGACAATGGAATTACCTAGCCGGAGAAAACAGGGGTGGCCAAAAAGAAGATGGTGAGACCTTGTGGGAGATGACATGACGTAGATTGGGTTGACCGAGGACGTTACACAGGACCGACGCAAATGGAAGAAGTTTGTTCGCTGTGGCGACTCTGATGGGAAAAGCCGAAAGAGAGGTTGCTATTATTATATTTTCATTATTATTTTCATTACTATTTAGTAGTAGTAGTACCACCAGGAACTACCAGAACTACACATTGAGGCAACGTACAGACCTTCATTTTCTGCATCGTTAATTTATCCAGGTTATGGTAAGCGGTACGTGGTCCGACTGCTTGACCATGTAGGAATCTTACGTAGGTCATCCCAAAGAGTTCTTGTCAGGCGCCAGCAATGACACAGGATGGTTTTGGGTCAGGGTCATAAACAGGGGACTTCATCCGTTTATAGTGGTTTCCATTTTTTTCGTAAAGGATTACCTATTTCTTCCAAGTCATTATTTCGTTCTTTCTCATTCTTAAAGCTTTGTCCTTAATTTTTTCCCCTTCTCCTTAGCTAACAAATCTGAATGGAAATGTTTCCGTTGCTCTAAAATGTTCTCAATAGAATGCTCAGCATTATTAACAAAGAGTAGCACTTTAATCTCAACTATTCACGTAACCATTTCTCTAAAAAATATATTGCCGTGTGTTGCAAACACTAGATTTCAGTAGTCAAATTCAACCCACATTGCTTCATCTATGAGCCCTTGAGATTTTACTTCTATTTTCTGTTGTTTAGACTCTTACTTTTACTTATGTAAGTCACTCTCTTCTCTGGTCTAAAGATGTACTGTCGGTACAGCCTTTCTACATTTGTTTAAATTTTTACTCCTTTTAAGAAGTCACCCATTACACAAAATGATTCGCAATAGTTTTCCCACGTAAAACTCTTGCGGCTGCATATATAGTAACAAAAATTACTGTATTCTGATGAAATATATGTGGCATTTAAAATATTTTAATGGGGTATAATGCCTTGAAACATATTTCATCGCAGGGAAACTTTGCTTGGCTTTGTATTGCAAAAGCACTTTCTATCCGAGAAATTGTGAAAATTTATCACTCTCATTCTTATTACTCGTCATTGCCAAGTAATTTCTTTTCTCCAAATTTTATCATTTACATCATTTACACACCTTTTATTTCTTCAATAGTCAGGCTTTAGTTATGAGCCGTCTGTTCAGTTATCGCTACGTTTACTAACCCTTTTAAGCTGCATTTTTTGGCTGAGTGTTCTCTGGACTTTCATCATTGTTAATCGTAATTTTCATTTCTTCAATTTTCACACCAGTCAATCAGCCTTATTTTCACTGCAGGTATTTCTTCGTTATATAAATATGGGTCATAGCGTAAAACAGTTCAAATGTAACTAAGTTAAGATGCTCTCCTGTTAGATTTAATCTAAGATCAACGCCAACCTTCAATATCGTCAATATATCGCGCCCTTGGCCGACCGAGCAATCCGCATATCTCCTTTCTGGACCGGCATATTTGTTACCCGAGAAATAGCATCTGGTTAAGTTCGCTTATATTTCAAGCGTCTGTTGACAGGATCCAACAGTATGAGACATCAGTTCCTCTTCTGCACGGTAGGATTTTCCCTTGACATCTTCAGTGTCAAGAAATGCAGCTTTTTACAAACGTTCTATGCTACTACTGTTTGTACAAGCATAAGCATTGACATAAATTAGGTGCATGCATTGATGTGAAGTGTTGTATTTGCCGATGTGATTTAACAAGTACAGTTCTTTAAATGAGATCGTCTACTAAGTGGGAGCTCAAAAGGAAAGCTGAGAGAATATTTTTAAATAGCTAGCAAAATTTGAAATGGCGTTTGCTTACACTAATAAAATTCTAGTTCAAGTTACACAATCACGATTGTTAATTATACAAATGGAAAAAAGTTGTTAATTTAAGACTTCTTAGAGGACTTTTATTACATAGGGGGTTGACAAAACCATCTGCTCTCTCCTTGTTCCATCAAATGACTCTCTTATGCCATGATTTTGTGCCGAGTTTCTGCACTGATAAAGGAAGCTTCACAGGGTCATCAAACAGTGGTATGATCAAAAAGGTCTTCTGGAGAGATTAACTCGCTTAACTTACCGGCATTTTCAAAAGGTTAATGGACCAGTTTCCCAGGACGAGAGGCAAAAAAGTGTCACTTAGAGAGTGTCTTCTGAGAGTCTGACAAGATAGTACTCAAAAGTTACATAATACTTCGGAGAGACATCAAATAGGAGTGGGTTACATCAGCACTTAAGAACCATTACTTTTAGTTTCCTTCCGATTCTTTGTTGGTGAATCTTCCTAAACTTAATAATTCGCTTCAAAAGGAATCGTATTTTCTTTAAGAGATGCCAAGAATTCTATTCTTTCTTTATGAAAAAATACAGCTTCTACTAAAAGACGTTTTATATTTATTTTTGGAAATAATGGTATTTTTGCTGTTTGATACGATGAAAACAATGAACATACTATCAAAACTCTAACAGACACACAAAATTATTTAACAGAAACGGGTTTATTGGATTGTCGCGTCTTGGAAGAAACCTACCAAAATATTACCCACATATTTAAACCCAAAAGCACCCCCAGTGTCTCTTTTAACAAGATACAAGTGAATACTGTACGTTATTGCATATTTCCCTCTTTTTGTGCATCTGGGTGGTCACTGATTGTACTTTTGTACATATGTACATATGTGGCGCCATAGTAATTAGTTCACTTGTCAATTTTGCTATGTGCAAAACGCAGCCAAAAAAGCACCCGTTCTGTTGAACACGTCCACTGCGCGACCTTTGCAATAATGTAAGACAATGGAAAACCCAACGAAATAGATACATCAGCATGTAGCAATGACTTTCGTGAGGATCTTCATTAACCTTTGCCCATCCTTCGCGCTCACACTCGTTCGCTGCACGCTGTCTCCAAATGTTCCAAGTATGCCGATGAATTTCAAAGCCACATAAACTCTTGTCCTGACTTTACTTGAAAGCTGCATGTATTTTCCATTTAGATGTCTTCATTACCATTCGTCTTTCATCAAAAAACAAAAACAATATTTTTAAATCGGGACCCCTAAGTGCACGTTTTCTAATCTTCAAGAGCAGCCTCTAAAACCCTTTCCCCTTTAGTTCAAGCAGTTTTTCTACATATAACCATTTTTCTGTCAATACAAATTGAAAGGATGTGCATTGCTTTAGTATTCCTTTAATATTTTTTTAAGAAAAAGGTAGACTTTTGTAGGCTGCTTTTCTGGCGATTCAAAATGCTCTGAAAATGCACTTTTTCCTTTTCGAAATCAGTGCCATCTCCAACATGGTCTAGATTGGCGACATTTCACCTGTGAAAAAAAGGTCCATGCAGCCTTGTTAATTATTGTCGCTATTTGGTAACACCGACAGCCATAATTCATAATAGTTGGCATTCTATTGTATAGTACATTTTGTCAAAATAATTTTTTAATCATTCCAGAATTATAAAAGTAATTAAATTTACTTATTTAAGGTCACAGTACAGTCTTGCAAATCTTCCCTCAAAGCAAGACCATGCAGTGCTTTCCAAAAGCACAAATCCAGCCGTAACTTTCACCCAAGACAGGCTCTACACAAGCTGAACATGAGGTGTTTACAAAATTATAAGTAGCAGTTGTTGCATTTAAACAATGAAAGACTCTTGGGTCAGAGCTGAAAAAACAATGAATTTTTGACACAAGAATGCAAAAAAGTGAAGTAGTTAACACGACTGGAAAATTCAACACCATTTTCACCATTTTTGACCAGGAACAAAACTAACGACAGACGGATCAAGTAAAAAAACACACTTCCTGGGAGGAACCATATAAACAGCATCTCAGGACATACCCCATATACGGTTCCCCGGTTTGAAGAGAAATAACAAGAAAATACAACAAACACAAAATTAAAAAAAGGCAATAATAGCTCAAAATACGGTGCATATCTATGAAAGTGTTACAAGCACATTCTTAAAGCTTGCTTACTACAACTGGAGTAAACATCACTCTAATTGGCATTTGATGAAAAATGTCATCAGAAATAAAGCCAAAGGTAGAAAGAAAATCATGAGGCCCAGCTCATAAACTGCAATAGCACTATGTGTTAAACTGGACTGACATATCGAAATGTATGCAGTCCTCACAAGTTGTACATATACACAGTCCATTGAACATTAACGTTGCATATCATATTTTACAAACTAACCAACTTGTATATGTAAGAAAAGGGGAATGTGACGCACTGGACAAATAATTTGTTTTGTTTGTACTTCTCTCGTCTGACATGGTATATAAATTCCGTGTTCATTCAAACTTTTCCTTTCTTTTCTCTGCGTGTTTTCATTTTGTTTGTTTTCTTGAACAAGCATTGATCGTTTGGATCACTGTTTATCCTTAACGTTTTTCGTAAGCGAGGTGATCAAAATCAAGTCAATTTCCTCTAAATCTCTCTTGTAAATAAATAACTTGAGCATGAAGATCAAAAACCAATTGGGATCAGGTTGATTGGGAACGATATTGAAGATAATGGAGATGTCAAGTTTTGAGAATATAGAATATACCAAGAGTACCACGAGAACCGATAGAATAACTGTCAACAAATGCAGTGAAAGAATGTGCAACATCATCAATTAGATCTTCAAGTGTGTCAGATATGGGACGACAAGGAATTATTTTGTTTCGTATCTTATTCTATGATTGCATTTTCTGGTTTCTGTTCCAGGATTTCTTATTTTCTAGTCTTCTTTTGAGGTCAGTTTTAACCATGGTAATACACGTACTTAGTTCTAGAGGATCCAAAAAAGGGCTTTGCGATGTTAAGTCCTGCAAGTTGTCTGTTTACCATTCATTTTTTACCAGGGTAACCATCGGGAAAATCAAGGTGGGTAGTCAAAGTACACGAGGTTTAAGTGTAGTTCCCGTGAACCCTATGTTCATTTTCTAACATCATACCCATGTATTTTTTCCAGCCCTGACTGGAAAAACAATGCATTTAGTATCAGCAGCACATATATGTTTAAACTTGTTTATGCTATGCATCTTACATTTTAAATTGTTTTCATGCGTCTTCGTCAGGCTGTTAAATTTGAGTTGAATGTTCTTTAACTTCAAATTTAAGCTTAAATTTTTTAAGACATTTTAGTATCCTTCGTTTAGCGTGAACAAAAGTTTCTCGGGTATTCTGACCTAATTGTACCTAATGCAATAGTATAAGATCTACGACAGGGTAAACTGCTAGCATATGCAACATCCTCTGGTCAGCAAGCTCCTCTGTGTGCTTTACAAAAAGCGGTAATTCCAAAGAAAGTCTCGAATGACTAATAAATGTCTCCACATTAACCTGCTAAGTTTACACATCTCCGGAAAAGCAATGATATCACAGGCCCAACGATTTTCATGGCTATCATGTAGCCTTGCATGTAACACGATCAAATATTCTTGGGTCACTGAAAATAAATATTACATCATCTTTGCACTTTCGTGTCTGGTTTACCTGCTACAGAAACTAGTAATTTTAGGTCATGGTAACCTTTAATGTCAGTATTACAGAGTTCGAATCATGGTTTAGAGGAGTAATTACCAGGAAATTTTTCCAAAGAAATTCTAAGAATATTGATAAAAAATGTATTTGACTTTTCCTGACGAATCCAAGGGTTTGAAGACTAAGAGGAACGACAAAAATGATCTATCTTGCAATTGTTTCATTTTGTGTACAATGAGTAAAGAATTTTCATGTTTACAGCAATCCTGCAAATAAGCCCCATCTTGTGTGGGGACCTGAATCTTAAGTTCTTATGGTGCTTAACAAAATTTAACTCACGATTTGCCTATCGAATGGAAACAAAACAAAGATATAAATATAAAGCGTTTCTCTGAATCCCGGAGTTATTACCAGTTAAAGGATTTTCTATAATAACAAGGGGGCTTAGAGCATACAGAAAGTGCTCAGAAAGGGATCCAGAACGAAGACCTGGCTTTAGCAATGGCTTTTTTGTGACATAAATACTAAGACAAGTGAGAAAAAAATTGTTAAAAGTAATGAAATCAACAACATACTTTTGGCATTAATATATATTGTATATTCAGGTCTACATTATCACTTGTACAGTTTCAGAATTTTCTGTTTTGGTTCCTGTGCTGATCTTGATTAAAAACGAATGCAATGGCTTTTCAGCGGGATGTTTGATAAAATGAAAATACTAGGTCATTTGCAAAAGTATTTTATATAGTGAGACTCTGCAAAGACGATTCGCCACTCTAACACTCTACAAACATGAAAACAGTTAATTGGCAAATATTGTACCCATGTATTAATAGCTCCCCTCGGTTAAGATTGGCAGTAAATGTACCATACGGTTGGTACTACGAAAGAATGGCTTCACTGGTAGTGTCAGGCCGTGCAATTCATCCTGCATTCTTTCTGCCAATGGAAAAACTTCTCCAGGTCACCAAGAATACAAATGAGAACTGGTACATTTTAATTCAAAGTAGAAAAAAATGATCGGCAAGTGCTTTCTGTACATCGCCATTTGAATTTATGATATCGACACAAAGTTTAAGGCAGTTTCATTTTTGGATACTGACTTCTTCTAATACTTGCTGCACACTAATGAACTAAGCTCCACTTAATCCCTGTCTTTATTTTCCAAGCATTCGTTCCAATTGATCTGTGGTGAACTGTCCTAAAATGACCAATTAATATGTTGTACTTAGAAGTTTGGTCAAGTCAACAGGTCCGTGACAAGTACGGATCAAAGCAGTCATTGTGCCCTTGGTGAGCCCATTTCCTTTTACTTGGATTACTTGGTATCACCCCTGTAGCAATTAATGCAATATCAAGGTGAAACCACAATCGATCATCATCCGTTGTGCACATCCTAGCTGTTTGGTTCACGGAAAAGGCCATCTGAATAAAAGCCTTTTACATCAACAATTATCTAAAAGACGACAGCTGTATGAGATACAAATCGTGCCACTAGCATGTACTATTTCAAAATATATTTTTAAGGCAGAACGAAAGACAGTAACAATTTCAAATCCTGGTGTGAAAGGTCTCTAAAAATCATTGTATCCTTTAGATCGAGAATTTTCTCCCAAGGAATTATCTTAAGCCGTCCTTCATGTTTACCATTATCATTTGGAAGACTAAACACTATTTTCTTTTTCTCTGCGTTATTATTTCCATTGCAGTTCATAACAAAACATTTTGGTGCTCTTGTTAAAATCAATTAAAACTTGTCTCCCGTTGATCAGTTTTAGTAAAATTACACAGTGGCTGATCTCATAGATAGGAATAAAATAATGAAGTGGTCATAAACAAACTTCATATGTCATTCTTGATGCAAAGTCAGGGTATTTGGTGCGTTTTCTTGTTGTGGGCCCATGTCACTAGCCTACATGCCACAACTTGTCAACTACATAAAGCAACTTACTGCCCTGTTCTTTTGTCATGTTCAGCTAAGTGTGGTAATATAATCCTACGACGTCGTATAACCTTTTAGCTCCAAGAATAACCTTCACTGTTCTCTGGCATTGTAGAAATAAAAAATTTACAACTTTCCAACCGAGGCAGATGCTCTAATAAAATCACCCTGCTTCAGCTTCGTACGCTTGCAGAATATTGACTAGTTGGAGGTTATAACTGTACGTTATATTGCACTATAGGTCTTTGGTTTTTAAATCCTGTTTTATTCCAGGATGTACCGTTGGTGACGATTTTATTTTAAGCTCAGAAATCAGGTTTGCTTTATTCACTGTGCAGGTCAAAATGATACAATTCCTGTTACTTGATGCAAAGCACATGATACGTTAATCTCTAGTCGTCTATATTCGTCTTTCTTACATGCTCTTTGGTATAAGCCCTATTTAACATTTATCAAAAACAAAATTTTACTTTTCTGCAATAATTCATTTTAGAAATAACTAACTAACTGCAAGCTGTTCAGGAAAAATACTTGTATAGCAATAACTTCTTTTAGTCTCTTACTGACATTGTAGTTACAGTTGTGCTACTCCGCCTCATTTTGATGATGTTAATTACATTACGCAACCAAAATTCTGAAAGTAACCTAATTTTAATTCTAATTTTCTTCCTCCCACCTCGTGCCTTAGTAGTTTAACTGATATATGCCCCAACACGAATTTCATACTCAAGTGCATCTAATCAAATTACCAGGCGACGATACACAAAAAAATATATTAACACAAAATATTTCTCTTACTAACCAGTAAAAACCTTTGTTGCTGTAGCATTAGCATCCCTAAAGTATAGAATATAGAAAAAACAAGAACATGCTTTAATGTTACCATAAGCCTTGAGTCATCTGAAAACAGACAAACGGTATTTCTCATATTTACAAGTAATTAGTTGTTTACCCGGTCTTTAAAAACAATTAAATAAAGCATTTCAAGAAACAAAACAAAATCTGGTGAAACGTAAGGTTAAAACCAAAATCTTTCAAGCAGCAGTTTCATTTTAATCGTGTCATGCGCCTGTCATGTTCATTGCTTTTCACACTGAACACACGAGCAATCGAGAAATTTCTGTTCTGTTTTGTGATTGTTATTTTTATTTAATTATAATCGGTTGCCTGACGGTATCAAAACATAACTTACAATCCTCAATATTATTTAAATGTAACCCGCACCTCCAATTCCTACTCTGACAGCATAAAATATCCTTAAAATACACTTCACTCGCTCTGTTCTCTAGTCTATTCTCGAAAAAAGGATACCACATTTTTCAAAAATTTTGGTTATAAGTTGTTATGTGTTTGTTGTTTTATAGAATCTAGAGAACATCATCAGTGACCAGGCAGGATTCCGGCCTGGGAGATCATGCGCCGACCAACTGCTCGGGCTCACGCAGCATACCGAAGATGGGTTTCAGTAAAAGCGAATTACAGGAGCCGTGTTCGTCGATCTTACTGCAGCTTACGACATCATATAACATAAAGCCATGATTTGCGAGATCTTCGAGCTTTCACAGGACACCCAATTATGCCGAGCAATCAGAAGCTTGCTGGAGAACTGGAGATTTTATGCGATACCGAACGAACAAAAAAGAAAATGGTATCTCCAAAAAAGCGGTCTCCCCCAAGGCAGCGTTTTGGCGCCTTTATTGTTCAACATCTTCACCAATGATCAGCCCAAACCTGCCACCTGCCAAAGGTTTATCTACGCAGATGGCCTGTGTTTGACAACTCAGCAGCGCGATTTCCGACCAACTGAAAAAATCCTTGAATCCATTCTCGAACAGATGTCAAGCTACTGCAGGCAAAATCATCTTAAACCAAACTCCGCACACAAATACACAAATCTGTTCCTTTCACCTCAAGAACCACTTCGCTGATCACAAACTCAACATCAAGTGGGATGGACAGAACCTCCAGAATGAGAAACATCCAGTGTACCTGGGAGTGACACTAGATCAGTCACTCACTTTCAAGGAGCACATTACCAAGCTGAAGAAAAAAGTGTACACGAGGAATAACTTGATACGCCAGCTAACGAGCTCTAAGTGGGGTCCAGACCCCGCAACACCGTGGGTATCTGTCCTTGCACTCTACTTTTCAGCCAGAGAATATGCGTGCTCTACTTGGTCGGGGTCCGCCCATGGGTAGAAACTCGATCCAGCACTAAACAAAGCATGCTGTATTGCTGCAGGATATATAAAGTCCACTCCCATGAACAGCATCTATGCTCTACTTGGAATTTTTCCACCAGACATCTGCCGCAGTGTAGAGAGCACGGGCCAGCACTGGAGAGAGAAGACTAATATCAGGCATACCCTGTTTCAACACAAAGAGCCCAGAGAGCATCTTTTATCTCCAATTGTTTTCTAGATTCTGAAACCCCTCTCGATGTGCAAAAATCAGTGAAACGAGAAAACATGTGGTGTGAGCAATGGGATGCCCTGGGTGACAAGGGACGAACCTGCCAGTTGAGAGGAATCGAACCCACAGAAACTATGGCGTCTGGCAGCAGTGAGACATGACCCACATGGAGAGCACTGGACCGCCTACGAGTGGGAAAGGGCAGGTGCATGGCATCCAGAAAGTATTGGGGTTTCACGACCTCAGATCTCTGCATCTGCGGCCAAATGCAGACTATGCAATTCCTATTTAGCTGCCCAACCGCCCCAAACTGACAACCAGAGGACCTCCACGAACCAACACCAGCTGCTATCTACACCGCCAAACATTTGTCAAACCAACTGTGATTGTCATGGACACGACGAAGACACGATGAAGAAAAACGGCGGTGAAGCTTGATGCAGTTTTGAAATTCTACATTTACATCATAGGTACTAAGGTCCTGGTATGGCGTTAGAACAAAGATATTCAATAAAAAGTAACATCAAACATATGTACAAGTATCGAAATATATTTTCTTTTTCTGACATTTCATTAGGACTCGTCATTTAAATCTGTAATAAAAATTTAGTTAAATTTTTTTTCATTTATGTTTCATTCGTCAAGTAAAGAGATGCTTGGTAAAAGAACATATATTAAGTGGGTTTTGTAAAAACCTGTACATGAATCCATGCATTTCATAATATTGTAACAGATTTTGACTATTGGGCTGTGTATTCCTGATTGGTATGTTCCAACAAGACGGAATCTGTATGTCTGCTTTTGATACAGTTTTTTTCAGTAAATATGGTAGAAAACCACGGATTAATAACTTTACACAAAAAAAATTCATTCAGTAGCAGTACAAGTTTTCGGGTACCATGGTTTTTAGCCACCAAACGACAGTCAACTGTCGTTGTGCCGGGGCAAATCATTATCACCGAGCATGTGTTGTTAGCAAGTAGTCACATAAGCAAGGGCAAACTAGATTGCTAAACGACCGAAACTTTATTTTTGATATTTTGGGGAAAAAAACCTGACAAATATACGCTCTTTATGGAACCACTGCAAAGTTTTTTTTTAAGGGGAAATAAAGAGCCTGTTTAAACTTCTCTGTCCCATCAAGAAATGTAACAAAGGCCAAAAATGTCTATCTTACCTGGGGTCAAATATATTGAAAAACTTAGCATCTGACTTACAATTCTTAAACAATGTCAACACAACATCAAAGAAAACTTTTTCCAAAATATACAGAGAGAGGACGATGATATGAATGTGTACTACCGATACCTCTTTTTAAACATAGTTGGCAATACTATATTAAATTTCGGCAAAAACACTTGCAATTTAATGGGTGTTTACTGACAAATCACCTCTGAGGGGACCATTATGGAAATATGGTCAATCCCTCCTTTTCAAGATTATCCTTCCCACTAAAATTAGGGTGTATCTTTAAGGTAGTCGTTCCAATTTTAAATTCTATTTCCATTTAATTAACATTGTCAAGTATCAAATTTTAGCTTTTAAAAAGATTGTAAACTTTATTTGGCTGCAAATTCATATAAATACACATACATACACAAACATACATACATACATACATACATACATACATACATACATACATACATACAGACATACCTACCTATCTACGTACACACATACAAATGCCTTTGACCAGAAAAAGACTTCATCTACACGGCACCAAAAATGCGACAAGTGCTTTCATACAACTAGTATATGACTAATCTTTTCCAAAGAAGCGATCTTGAACCAACAAATCAATATTTAATTCCTAAGCATTAAAATAATGGCAATAAAAAACAAAACTGCTAATAAAAAGGTTACCTTAAAGAAATCGGAAATCTTACCTTGAATTGTCAACAAGCTCCGCCAGTGCACCAAACAAAAACTCGTGGGTTGTGCTGTCAAAGATTATGGGAAAATTTAATAATAAAGAAAAAATACCAAAAAATGTGGGTTTCTTAATTCAAAATACAAAAATATTTTTTAAATTGTTTTATTTTCAGATATTTTATTTGATAGAACTATTTATATTCCATTACAAATAGTTTGCTTTTCAACAACCAAACCACAAATTCAGTAAGTTACCCGCGAAGAAACACAAAATCACAAGACTGTCTGACATGTCTTATCCAGTTCCTGTACGTCCAATGCCTCATGAGTTTGGGTGCATATTTTAATGGCTTTGAAGGCTTCAGATGGAAAAATAACCTATTCCTTTCCAATAACGGTACGTACGCGTGTTTACCCAGCTGCTATGAAATTCAACGTGTTTAACGAACAGTTCGCATCAAAAAGAACGCCGGTTAACTTATTTGAAAGTAGGTCAGTGTTAGAAACACAACCGTCACACAGAATATATAAATTAATTAAAAGGTTAAACTCGTGGAACAAGTTATATTTCTTTCCTTTACCTGCAGATTTAACCCCCAAAAAAATCATACCATGGTGAGTCTATAGTTTAAATGATGGATAAAATCATAAAAGTAAAGGTATACCTTTCACCACGTCAAAAAACATGTAATTATGAACGCTCAGATTAAGCACCAAATTAATCAACCTTACGTGGTTTTACGTTTTGGAAAGCAATGTACACTTAACATGTTAAGGATACAGAAGGGCATTAAAAGGTAAAATCAAACTTTTCAATGCAATATTTCACAAGAGCCTTGGTTAGAATCCATAGTCATAACCTTTCTGTGATGGCAAGATTGTGAAACTCCATGGGTTCCAAGAGCTTTCCTACGACTTGAACAAATCGAAGAGAAATTGACTGATCTCTTGGCGCTTTTTCCTTTTTTCTGTCTGTATCTCCTCACAGTTCCACACACATAGTAACACTATGCCTTCTGTGGTCCTTGACCATTAAGAAAACCATTTCACCGATTGTTACTGGTACGGTTCAAGTGAATTAGCTTCCCAGCACATGCCTTTTTACAGCCTCGGTGATATCTGCTGACATTACTTCGGGTCTGATTAATTATTTACCGGTGTCTGTTTCAAAACATGCATTGGGCAGATATTTTAAGTGAATTAAAGAACTGCGACCAGTTTACCGTTTGTGTTAAAGCAATTTTACCAAGAAATATCGCTCTTGTTGTTGATCAAGACCTTAAGGAACTCTCAAGGCATATTTGGTTTCCAATTCAGAAAGTTACAAAAGTATCTGCAGTTGTGGAAATACTATTTTAGTGACATAAACTACTACACTACACTACTATATACCTACAGTTGTAAATATACTATTATAAGGAGGCTTAGAAACTTTAAGTAGGAGACAGATGCATAACTGTTTTTCTGTCAGAATTTTCTATGCACCACAACTACGAAACAATAAAAAACCTCTTGAAATTGCTCACAAAATTTTCAGAGGATTAATAGTAGGTGCTTTTTATTTGATCGATTTTACATCTCCAATTATGTGGACAACCTTTCAGTTCAGAGGTTTGCAACGCAATTATTTTTATTTTTTTATTTTCATGGATTAACAAAAACCTATCAGAAAGATTTAGTTCACAAGTAAAGTTACCCTTTGAGATAAACTTACACACAAGGATCCGTCCAGCCTTTTCAATTAATCTTCTAATCGCAACGTTTTATTTGCAATTTACGACATGCAACGGCGGAAATTAAAAAAAACCCGTTGTTAGCGCTTAACGATCCTTTTGAAAGATTTGCAATAGTATACATTTTAGAACTGGCCAACAAAGGTGGTTTCGCTCCTTGTGAGGATGCTGAAGATAAATGGATTGCTAGACTTTCCACTCGTCGCCATTACGGAATTCACTCATTTCACTCATTTATAAGTGTCTAGTTCGTGTGGAGCGAGACTGATTTCAAAATAATGGGGATAGTTTTTCACAAGCAGTGAGGCATTTTTTACTACAATGCACAGAAATTATTTTTGATTGTCACATAGTTGTCCTTGCTCCGCCTGGGGCAATCAATATAATGACTGATTGGAACAACTAAAAAAAACAATAAAAAATTAAAAGTAATGTTAAAACATCAACTTCAAACATTGCGGCGACACTAACAAAATATTCGCTAAAGCATAAGGTCAAATGAGGTAGGCGAAACAGATTCGGATACTGAAATAAATAATAATGGCGTGGTTGTTACTACAAATTTTCATTCCTCTTTTTACGTGAGTTTTTATTGAAAGAGGGGGGGGGAGGTTATAGTGTCAATGAAGCCGCAATATTGTAAACTGTGGCAAAAACTACACCGCATCAATACGAGACTATTTCCTTGTTGTGGGACTTAATTATATACACAGTTTACTGTCGTGTAACAGAGCACTACTTGGAAAACTAGTAACATCTGATTCTTGATGACTATGTTGTCACCGACTTGTTTACATATTGTTTATAAAGGAGTAGCTTAAAAACAGCTTTTGTCATGGGATCAGGAAAGGAAGGTGTTGCTTTAAAAACCGAAGAGTATACTGCTTTAATGGGTTATAGGGAATTGGTTCTACAAAATCCAATTGTTCTCGTCTAGGTTCAGTTGTCTTTTTACATATTTAAACAGTAGGCATTTATATCTGTGGCAACCAAGCTCTTGTCACTCATGTGTATCCTCTTGCCAGATAACACTGTCATCAAACTATACACAAATTCTTCAATTAACGGATATAGATTTCCAATGTATTATCAGTCTGTTGATACCCAATAGGCATTTCACACGACAGGCTGTGATTCAGCTGCCAGGTATTTAATTCACTTGCGAGCATGTGCCTTTCTACATTTGTCGTGTTGTTTGTTTTTAATGAGCCCGTAAGGGCAAGTTACATGCCATCAGCAAACTACTATGCATGAAATCTTGTAATCGTCCACACGATCCTAGCTTTCTTGTGCCGTTTTTCATTTGTATTTTTGCATTTCCGGCTAACCAGCTGAACCGTAATCAATGTAATTTCCTTTGTTTTAAAACCAGTCTTTACCATGTTACTAAGGATATAACTCGTGCAACCAATGGTTTTGAGCCCTGGCAACATTTCTTGCGACTCTTTTCTTACCCTTCAGTCAAGTCTTCGTCACTTACACATGAATCCACCTTTGAAGTGACAGGGCATTTAATCTCACATTGTTTAACAAAGTTCGCACTTTTAACTCTATGGGATTTGACTAATTGACTGTGCAAGAAACAAAAACACTTTTCTCGCATTTACATCTATAAGTATGACGAATGGAACAATTTTCCATCCTTGGTCGTATAGCAACAAGGATCTTATCCAACTACCTCTAACAGCTGCAACTTTGATCCACATTAAGGTCAGAAGGTATGAGTTCCAGTCTTCGACACACTGCTGCCGTTGCTTCTGTTGCAAACATTATTTTCAAATAGTGAAAACACCTAAAAACTTTACAGCAACTCCTCATACTGTCTCGGTATGCCCTTTAGCCTTATCTCCTGGTTTGGGCGGTATAAAACATTTTCAAAAATCGTTAAAATTAACGTGCATTGACAGGATATTGGGTATCACTGATCTGCACAATCGGAACAAAAAATTTTCAATATGGCCACTGGACAATAGTGCCGGAAGGAACCTCCTGGACACTGTCTGTAAGTGTCATAATCATAATTTTTCACCGAATTTTCTCGGGGAGTCAAAATGAAAACATTAAATTGTGTTTTCCGTAATTTCTACTGGAGTTATTTTGGAACCAGTGTTTGGACGATCAGGATGTTAGCCAAAAATATTAATGGAATAGGAATTTGCTTGCAAATGCAGCAAATTCCTATTCCAGGCTGAAAATTAAATGGTCAACCGTCTTAACAATCTCAGAGTTGATTAGTCAGACTTAATATAGCCCCGGTCTGGAAACGAGGCAGCACTAATGCCCCCGTCTCCGGTTGTGTTGACGTCTTTTGGAATTGGTGGGTTTTCGTGGTTGGGTGAGCACCAGAGCCAGTGCCAAAAAATCGTCCATTTAAAACAAAAGTTCTATCGAGTCCTTAGATTGGGACATTTCTTCAAAACTTGGAGGCTGCTTATATTATCGAGGGATATAATTCTTAGCCATAAATGTCTTAAATAGAATGCTTTAAGCCAAGAATTTAAATGTAACCCCTCAAAGTAGCACCATTTTTCAAGAAAGCTCTTTATCAATGGGAATCAGAAATTTGACAGATTCCCCTCTTTTGACCCTGCTTCACCGGCCCGTAAAATTTTAATTCCACGTAAATACCAAATTTGAATTTACAAATCTGGAGGAACTTTCTTGGCAAATTCTAAAAAATTGGAAGTACTTTAGCTCATAATAACTTTAAATCAGAATAGGTTACTTGCTATTTCTCCCTGAACCAGTAGCATAGTTCCCTAATAGAATGGAGTAACTTCAACGAAGTGTGAATGTCCATGATCACGCAAACATTTGGTTCCAAAGGCCTACAAGTATTTTTCACACTTCGAAATACTGAGAGTCGGAGAAAAAAATGGCATTCAACTTGCAACATGACAAAAACTACAAACTTTCTTCAGTGAAAACTTTCTGAAATTTTGACAAACCTGTTGGTGTGCAGGTACTCGTAAGCAAGCTGCGCACGACTTAAGTTTGAGTAGTGATCCGCCATTACCAGTGTTTTTGTCCACTGCTCGTCCCTTCACAAACACCTAAAATGATCCACTGTATCAGCTTGAAAATATAAAATGCATGCCCAACTGCGATCTTGCTTCAGTTTGAGGAGCAGAATGTTTGAAATAAGCTGCACAACTTCTAAGCACTATCTTCTCAACATTAGATTCGGTCATACGAGTTACAACATCACTAACACGCTATACACACATGTGACGAGCAGAGCTGAAAATAAAAAAATTTTCCTGAACTGAGTTGTGATTGGAAACTTTGCATCACGTGATATCTACACCGCCCAATCTATTTCTCTTGGTCATTGTGTGATTACAGTATTGTGCTGTCTCTCGTCGCAAAGCAGTTAAATTACTGGTATAGCGTTTTTTGTGCAAGGATTAAGTTGGGTTGGTTTTTTTACTCTGCAGCACGGAAATTTTTGAAGGTATAAAGTGAAATACTAAAAAGCTTTATGTGTTCGGACTCTCAACAACAGCAATCAGAAGGCTGCACCTGGAATTGACATACAATGAAATTCATCATCAACGTGAAAATGAATATTGCCTCACATTGTTATATCTGCAGCTTGAGGTAAACGTGAAGCTTTAAAGCTGCTGGCTCTTCAGTTTTAGATGTCTGACGATGGCGGTTACCACGTTTTTTTAATTTAAATATTGGCAACATTTCTTTCCTTATCATAGGCAGCCATGTTGTTTTCTTTGGTTGACTGTTGGACAGACCAAAGAACTTAATGGAAATGGCCAACCTAAACAGAAGAAATCAGTTTGCTTACAAATGGCCATGGGCTGGTACTGGATTGATTTGCATTAAACAAAGTTGGTAATGGTGTGAAAACATCGTGATTGTTTGGAAATTTCGTAGATTCAGCACCAGTGTTGCCAGAGCAAGACGGGTTCTTTCCTATGTTGGTCCAGGTGGCGATTCCATCGTATCAAATCACTCCAGCTTGTGGGTTGGAATTATCGACAATTGGACCTCGCAGTAAAAGGTTGTGTGGGTTAAACAAAGTTTTCTGCTTGGATACCAGCAGAAATAATTTCCTCTTCTGCCTTGTTTAGTGTGCCACACAGATCAGATGTATATCAACTAGGCTGTTGGTGCCACAACCATTCAATCCCCTGAAAAGCTCTGCGGTATATGCTTGTTTACCATGCCTATTTCGTTCTTCCGTTGTCACTAAGTGCGATGTTTTATCAGCTATCCTGGTTGCTTATTTACCCATCATTTAGTCCAGGAATACAAGCCTGCTCTGATTACACTTTCAAGGTAATGTTTTACTTGTTAGTACGGTAAACTTTGGTTCAGTCGGACTACCAAGTAGTTGGTTTTGCAGTTCATTGTTGCAGGTCTGCCATGTTTTTATAGATTTGGGTGAATCGTCTAGTCTGTACCAGTCTTTAGATTGTGTGATTTGTATGTAAACATTAAAGTCTTTAGTTTTTGTTCTGTAAAAGCGTTTTCCCTTCGTACAGCAAGTTTTTGTTTCGTTGACATCTTTTTTTCTTTTATTTTCATGCCTTGCTCAACGCATGTCATGAAATTGTCGTTTTGGACCTTCAGGTGCAGTGGAATATTTCATCAGAACAAAGGTATCGTAGCATAATGAATATGGATTGAATAGCAGTATTACCAAATGCATTAAAAGACCACAATTAAAAAAGGAGGACACAAAACATATATTGTACAGTCATTGTGAAACCGATACATCCGAACAAGGCATAATGTAATTTGCCAGACATCAAACCAGTGACGTGTTGTTGAAAATGTGGGATGCTGACGGTTGGGGGTTTTATCAAGTTGACAAATGGGGCAATCAAATCGTTACCCAATCAGACTTGTGGGTTGCATGAAGCTTGGTATTGACTCATTTGAGTAAATACCAAGTTTAATACCAAGTATTACGTGTGCTTCATTCAGATTGTGTTCCATTAATCATTTTTGACCGCAAGTACTTTGTAAATTTGATTTAAGTTTGTGCGATTTTACATGGTTAATACGAACACTTTGTTTTTTGGCAAGTACGGAACTTACCGTTCATAATGTTTAAATAACTCCATCAACTGAACACCAAATACATGTGTTAATTTGTGCCTCCTGATTTACTTGGTGCACGGGCGCTTACCAATTCAGTTTTAAAGAATTACGGTTTCATAATCAATAAACATGGACCTTATGTTCTATATCTTTGTGATGCATTGTACTTTTAACACCAAATATATTGAATAGTAACTGTAATTAATTTATTCATGTAAACACGATGAAAAGTAGTCATTTGTTACATTTTTGAAGGAGAACGGCGTTGTAAATATCCAACTAATTTTTAAGGCTGAATTGTGTTTTAATAATTAGAGTAACTTAAATAGTATAGTAAATATATTAAACAATAGTAAATGTATGTTTTATGCTTTTGTATGTTTATAACTTTGTCTACACCACAATTTACACGTGTAAATGTTGGAGGAAGACACCATAATCTATCCGTGGAACTGTTTGGTTTTTCATTTATTTTCACCCAGTTAGCTACATCACTAAACAACCAGTTTTAACATCTCAAATCTTGCTTACTTTCAGTTACTATATTTCCAATAGCTTATTTACTTGTTGCATAACTATATCTATGTAAACAAATAAAGAAGCCATCCCCCTTGGGGTGGGGACCCTACAGAAATACTTAAGGTTTTATGGTTTACGTGTAATAATTACTTTATTCATACAGTGAAACAAATTTGGTGAGTTTTTTTAACAGGAAAAGTTGTAAATATTTCAAACAATTACTATATTTGTTTTGACCAGTGTGACTTGCAATGAGCAAAACTTGTATTCTTCCCTTACCAATCTTCATCCTTGTTTATTAGTTTTTGCCTTTAGCATTTTACCCATGAGCTAATATTTATATACAATCTATTCAAATTTTCTTAGCCACACTGATGTATTTCAGTTGCACTTCATGATAACCCATATGGAAAAATCAGTTCAAATTGTTAATTCTAAAGCCTTAATGATTCATAAATGTTATTTTAAATTTTATTTGATGGAACATGGTTTGAAAAAGTATTCATTGGGACACTTAAATTAAATCTTCACTCTGGTGCAAAAAGAACTTGTTCTTAAGCATGTATTTTTCTTCTCCTTTAGCAATTATTTGTATGTTACTATCTTGAAACTTTTATTTTCTTGTATGTTGTAGTGAAATATAGTTACATAAAGTAAATAATATGTACTTAGGTTTATTCCATTATTACAGTTAAAAGCCAAAATTTGTAGAGTATGGTAAGGAATTGAGTATCAAATGGGTAATCTTTTGTTACTTTCTAATATATACACACACACATATAATGTGTGTAAGTGTAAGGATTGAGAGTAAATCATCAAAAACAAAGGGTGTGGTCATTGGCCCAGACCTACATTGCAAACTACAAGTGCATCTGGGACCCACATAAAGTCTGTCCATACAATGAGGTGGTAATTTATGGCAACACACTGGAAGTAGTAGACTTCTCTGTTATTTGGGTGATATATTGAGTGCTAATGGTGGCAGCAACATTAGTTCAACAGTTGGAGTGAAGTCTGCTTGGAAGCAGTTTCGAAAACTTCTACCTATACTAAAATCACAGGGCATTCCCTTTGCCACTAGGGGGTAGAGTATATAGCAGCTGTGTCAGGAGTGTGCTCTTGTATGGTAGTGAATGCCAGTTCCTTACCCAGTCCTCCATTGCATGTCTACAGTGCAATGAAAGGGCTATGATCAGATTGATTTGCAACATCAAACCAGGACAAGCCAAGTACATTGGATCAGACCCCTTCCTGAGAAAACTTCACTTCCCAAAGCTTGACAAGCTCCTAAGAGTGAATTGGTTATGTTGGTTCAGCCATGTTGAAAGAAGCAGTTCTTGGATAAACACAAGTACAAAGGTGGAGGTAAGTAACTGTAAAGAAGCTGGTCAGCCAAAGAAGACATGGATCCAGACAGACACAAGATAGAAAACCATGGAAGATGGATACAGTTGATCCACAAAACTGTGTGACATTGAGATGCTCCCTGCAGACTGTCAGAAACTGTCAGACCTCTGATCAAGGTAATTACAATGTTTAAAGTGGATAGAAGAATAATAGTATTTAAATAATTGTATATATGTTCTGTGCCCTCCTGTATGTTATTGTAAAGAGTTTACAGTCTACATGGATAGTTACAAATTTGTATTTGAAAATGGTAGCTGACATACAAGATAATGATTTTCTGTCATGCTTCTGTGTTTGTGTACCTTGGTGGATTATTTAAAATAACAGTCCCTTGAACACATGAAAGGCCTGTTGTTAGTGCAAGTTGTAACTGTATTATCATCTGTTTTTAAATACGGGTTGTAAGATTGATTCAGTGTAAGTAAGCATTTGTGATGAATTTGTTTGAATCTTTAGTAATATCAAAACCTTGCTCTTTTCCTGTTGTGAATTAGCTGTAACTGGCCAACTAGTTTGCAAAGGTGACAATCATGCTTCTGCCGTTATTTGTTTGAATTTACATTTACATTGCTAACATCCCTTTATTGAAATCCTAAATATGTGGTACCTGACAACACCTCAACCACACACCCTTCCTCCCCTCCCCTAATAATTGCAGTAAACATGTACTGGAAAAAACTTGAACTTAATCCATCATCATTGGCTGTCTAACTTAGTAGAAAGTGAAAAACCTAACATTAAACCAAATTGATGATAATAGAAATGACACAACTGACATTTTGGAAGTTAATAAAGTTTTCTGCAAGGAAAGCACAAAATGAGTAAATGACAGGGTTTTTTGTGTTTCAAAGTTATAATTACTTGAGACTAGTTTCCTTCTGGAAGTGTTTCTTTAGTGCTTGTTGCTTTTTCATGTGTGTGATTACAGGGAGGTGTCTTTTTGTGCATTGGTTTACAAATAGTACTAATATCAGCTGTTGAACATACCACTATTTTGTACGCCATTTTTTCTGGAGTGCATCATATTTAGACTGATTGATTAGTAACATTATAGTGCACAAATCTAATTCTTGGTTTTGTTTGAATGAAATTTGCATTAAAGTGTGAGGGTTAACCAACACAAGTTGAGGTGGTTTGTTTGGTTTTGGTTTTTTGGTGGGTTGGGTGTTTTTTTATTAAACGCCGCCTTTTTTAAAAATTTATTTCTTGTTCACAACAAAACCCAAGACCAAACCAAACAATTTTAAGGGGTTGAGGAAAACCTATTTTGACTCAATTTGCATAGTTGGTTTTTGCTATTTGAGATAAGGATTTGTTTTATTTTAGTGATGTGCTGTAATTTATTAATAAATGAAATTATATGGATGCTACCAAATATCAAGTAGCATATGTTTGTCAAAATTACCTCTGTTTATGCATTTATGGAGCCATATTTAACAATTGATAATTAACAAGTTGTGTTAATTATACATTACTTTTGTTGCATTAGAAATGGTTTCAATCTTTGGCAGTTCTTTCATTGAATGGCTTCCCAAGTTTGAAACTACCAATGCAAGTCTTTCTGAACTTTGTTATGGTTGAATCAGTTTCCAAGGTTCTAGTTGTGGGTTGGTGTTAAAATCTGCATTTGGTCACCATAAGGAAGTTGTTGCACTATTTAAGTAATTTTGTATTGAACTTTCAAACATTAATTCAGGTTTGGAAGTTGTTGTTTCAGACCATATCAACCAAAATGGGATCATAACAGTTATTTGTGTAGAACTTTTTATCCTTGCTGTTAAGGTTAGAAGATCCCTTTCTAGCTGAGTTCGAAGCTGGCATGTTAGCATTGTACAGGCACAAGCTTGTCCTTTTTAACAGTCGTTTGGTGTTTGTAGAACACATCACAATTTTTATATTGGCTCAGGCTCAATCTGGTTCTCTGATAAAAGCTTTCTGTATTGGTGGGGTTCTTTTCCCGGGACTTGGGGTCACTAAATAAGTTTATTGGCAGAGCACTGGTTGTCTTGCCTTTAAAAATATTTAACCCCACAGGCTTCTTTGCTTTGTTAAAGTAACTGTTCTTTGTGAAGAATTGGCATCACATTTGAAGTTAAATGGGATACTACCACCTTCGGAGGCTTTGGAAATTGGGCCGTACTTGTTAACATTCAACAGAAAATTCAGATCAAGTATGTGAAGTCGCTTTTGTTGCCTGACAACACCAGGAATATTGTCGAGTCAAAAAAAAGAAGAGTAATACTTGACATGGATTTGCTCATACCCAAAGGAAACGTACCACGCTTAGTCAACGTCAAGGTTTGGAAATATTTTTTTCATTTCCGCGCATTAGCGAATAACAAGTTGCTTTTGCATGAAATCTGCCGAACGTGAAGATTTGTCGCAATGGACATGGTGACTTTAAAACATGGTAAGTTGCAGATTCATATATATCTCTGCATTCGGTAGGTACTCCAGGATAGGAATAAAAAACATGGTGGCTTGAACTGGTTCATGGAAACGCTTTATCAAACTTCAAAGAATAGCAGCTGGTTAAAGGACTTCCTGTTAGTCAATTTTGCTGTGGAGTCGTAACAAAGGGGGATAAAACGGTTCTTTGTGCTAGTCTTGACATGGCTGGTAGTTGTCACTTGAGATTGTGAGGATTTGTTTTGGTCCAGTGAACGAATATATTTTAGTCTGTTGTGTGCTAATTGGCTATTGTACTAAATTCGAACAAAGGCACTTGATTCGTTTTGTAAGTTCACCCTCTCGCAAAGCGTTATTTCAACTGCCTCGACAAATAAATTTGCCATGTGTTTTAAATTAATGGAAGGTAAACCGAATAAAATTAATTTTCCTTAAGTACCAAAAAAGGATTAATCAAATTAAAAAAAACAGAAGAGTAGCTAAAAAAGGGAGACAACCGAGGTCATTTGCCCAAATGAAAAAAACGTTAGCAAGCAGACCGTCGGAAATTAATCGATGTGTGAATAACAAACAAAAACCCGGTAGTGTTTTATTTGTGCAATATTGAATAAGTGAGCTTACATCTAAAGGCACTCGACTGCCACGCTTGGTAGATCTTTTTTGTTGGATGTTTAAGTGGGTATTTGAGAATCGTGTGTTGTGAAGTCTCAACTGAAAGTGACAAAGGTTTGATTGAAATGGAAGTTTGGTGCCCCGGTATTGCGAAATTTATCCTGAAAAGTACAAGTTACCACCATTGGATCCGTGAGAATGAAAAAGTTTCAAATGCTCGTGATGTGGAAGGCACGACGTTTTGTATCCTAAATTTGAAGTGCACGACACTGCGAAACGCGATCAAAGCACCCCAACAATGGTGTCTCGATGTTACTACTCGTCACATGAAAATAACATGCGTCAATGAAAATTACTTTTGTGATACAAAATGTATTGGNATGCTCGTGATGTGGAAGGCACGACGTTTTGTATCCTAAATTTGAAGTGTACGACACTGCGAAACGCAATCAAAGCACCCCAACAATGGTGTCTCGATGTTACTACTCGTCACATGAAAATATCCTGCATCAATGAAAATTACTTTTGTGATACAAAATGTATTGGAGGTAAACGGCGCCTTTTGCTCCACGGTTTTCGGGATTCTCTTGGGGGGTTGGCAAATCTGAGCCCCTTTTTGTCAAGCATATTACAGAGCTGGTACGAAACATTTTAAAGTGAGCTGGTACGAAACATTTTAAAGTGAGCTGGCTCTGACTATTGTGCACGGTAAAACATGGTGTCGGGGGGGGGGCATTTTGTAAGAGAGAGTACAGCGTAACCCCTTTTTCCCAATGCAATATCGAAACAAAACGTTATTGAACACGTTCAATATCTCTTGGAATAAAAGATGTCAATTTTTAAATTTCCTGTGATATATTATAGCCCCTGAATATAATTCTAGTAAGGTATCTCTTGGAGAAAACCACAAAGATTTGTTAGTTCAAAGGCATTTGCACAGAATACACCATTTAGTTGGGGGGGAGGGTTCCGGATATCTGAAATTAAATTATTGGAGGGGTTGTAAGAAAGCTGAAAGGGAAGGACTGCAGTCAATAGTAGACTAAGCCACTTATTTACAGGATTTAAAATGTCGCCCGCATTAAAATTTGATCGTCTTCTTTTATACCTTAAGATGCATTAATAACAGACTGCAAGCTCTCTCTTTGTGAGGGCTTTTCTAGCGTCGAAAGAATACTGATGCCGTTTTCATCATCATGTGTTGATTTGAATCTTTAAGGCGAGCGTCATTGTTGGTGTTACTAATGTTACGAAGATGTCGTGGCGAGTGAATACTCTTCACTTTATTGTTTGCTTCAAATTTGGTTTCGGCTGATGCTGGTTTGCTGCCGTTTCAAAATTATCGATAAGCTGGACATCTACAATGTTTAGACGCAGAACCCATGTGATTAGAATGATATTATTTACAAATGCCGGAAAGTTAGCAGGAACCAGACTAAGCAATAATTCTCATCGATACACATTGATCCAAACAAGACTAGTTTGCCGCTTAACAAGACGACCTCAAGGCCATTTGTAACAAGCTGCTTGAATGTTGCTTTGAGATGAACGATTTTCAGGAAGGAAGTGACGTAATGATATCCATTCTTCATGGTTTAGGAATTTAGTTTTGTCTGCCTCAACTTTTTGAACACCAACTCAATTTTATCGTTCAATACCCAATTTCTTTTGAGCTCCTGCCCCGTTAATACATATTCAGGGTTCAGGTTTATCTTTTTAAACGTTTGAGACTTGAGTAAAGGCTGATGCCTAGCCCACGACAGCATGTGATTTCTCTGAGAAAAAAGGCCTTGCCATTAAGTTGAAAATTTCCTGCGAGCCATTAACAATACGAGGACCTACGCCATACTTTTACATGAAATATTTTCATATTCCTTTGATATAGAAAGTCCCAATTGCAGAAATTGGGCTTTTCTCCTTAAGGTGTTAGATTACGCAACAGCTATCTACATAGGACTGGTTTAACTTTCCGAGGTCTCGTGACATCGACAAATCAAGAACACAAAGCCGCTCTTTCTTCTTGTGCGAAAGTTTTAGTCCTGCACCAAGTACCCTATTCTTGTTTGATACGTAGGAGGATGTTTCGCCCGTCGATTGATATCTCAGTGTGGTCGACTGACTACATGTAATGTCCAAGGTTGAGTTCTTAGTCATCCTGACTTGCACCTTGAATCCAAATAGAAGTTTTGGGCTACTTATGCCAAATAGCCTTTAAGTGTAGCGGGAACATGACATTCCTTCTGGCATGACCGGGTTTCTCTCTCCACATATTGTTCATTTTTACATTGCTCAGCAAGTTGAAGCTTTTCTTCATTTGAATAACATTGCCACACCCCTTGCATACGATCGACTGTTTTTGCTATAAGTAGTGATTGTAAATGGTTATTTCGAAAAGAGCTTGCTTTCTTAGTTTACAAAGTTGAACCCACTTCTACATGATCTTATATTTACACAAGTGGCTGACACTTGGTCTGAGATCCATTAAAGCTTCGCAAAGAAATTTTCCCCTGACTGCTGACGTGCCACGCCCATTTAAAACGTGAATTACTGTATTGACAGCAACCGCTCAAAACGAATACGGTGATCTGGTATGAAAAAACAATGGCCAAACATGCGCAACTATGGTTCGATTTTTTCGTTTTGACACGCCATTCTTCTGGCGAACCAAGACTAGTGCAGTCTATTGATTTCAATTTATTGTTTAAAAAATTAATGAGTGTAAATGCCCAATAAAATAGTTCATAAATGCTTAAATACACTGCAGAATTCCAGATTACCAATTTCACTGACAAAATACCGGAACAGGACGAAATATTGTTTCCAGAAACGAAAACTACTACTTTCCCATTGAAACATGACCCTTGTCCTGTTAGTTGAAAAAACAAACAAACTATTGTTCTGGAAAACAGTTGGTCGTGTTTCAAAAGAAATGTCAAGAGTTGTGAAATTTGTTAGATCAGGGGACGGAAGGATAGAATAATGCCAAAAAGAAGACTTAAATTTTGTATTCATTGATACAGTAAATAAAAGGGGAAAAATAGAAAACAGTGGCCTGTATTCTTAAACGACCATGACGAACCCCCCAAAAAATAAAGGATGAATGGCTGTTGTGAGGGTTGTGGTGCTCTTGATACTTGACGAAAAAAACAAGTAACTTTCAAAATGTACAAAACTTAGTATTCTTTAATCACTCGTGGTCCTAATAACCACCTATGGAGCAAAAAATCTGAGTTATTAAGCGTTAATACTGGAGAAAAAATTAAGCAATTAAAAATATGACGAGACTAGCAGACGCTGCGAGTTAACTGAACTGACGACACACTATCGAACGAGTATTTTCTGGGAATACGCATGCTTAGTACAAAACGTAAGCACATGGCTTTGTAGTCATTCTCTATTAACATTCATTCATTCATTTCAAATTTGTGCATCAGTTAATTTTTGTATTCATTCATATTTTTTCTTTTCTATTTTTTCTAACCATGTATACGTGATATGTGTCTCACATTCATATCAAGAGGCCGATGTGGATGGCCATTCAATGGTGCTTTGAATTAATGAGAAATGGCGTAGCCATTCTATAACTTAGTTTTCGTAATTATTGATATCCTGTTATTTTATTTGTGATTGGTTAAAATTGTGTATTTCGGAACAAAGACGAAAAGAAATGGAGTAGGCATAATCTGCAGTATAGAAGAAAAACAAAATGGTATGCATACACAAAGGAGCAGTGGTAGTTTTATAATGATAACATTAGCAACCGGAGAAGGAATTATGAGTATAATATCAGCATATACCCCCAGAAAGGATGTGCTTAGGAAGAAAAGGATAATTTCTATAGGGAGCTAGAAACAGTAGCACGAACCATACTGGGAAACGAAAGAATTTTGTTTGATAGGAGCGGATTTAAATAGTCATGTCGGCAGAAGTACTATGAAACACTCCACGGAGGTAAAGCTTGCGGTAGACGAAACAGGGAAGGGGAGAAGATTTTAGAACAAGCAGAAGAATTCAACCTAACTATCACAAATACCCTATTCACCAACAGAGAAGAACATCTTATTACTTTCAAGAGTAGCAACAGTAGTAGTCGGATCGATTACATACTTTTTCGGGGAAGAAACAGATTTAAAGTCTGTAAAGTGATACCTGGAGAGCCTGCAGTGACACAGCACAGACTATTCGTTGCTGATTTGAGAATTGAAAGGAAGATATTCCTCTGAGTTATCAAGGTCGGAGGAATAATGCGAATCGCTGAGTCGCAAAAGCGAAAGCACAAGCGTCACAACAACTTTACAATGAATTTGAAACCAAAGAAGGTGAGAAGAAAATGTTTAAAGTAGCAAAGGCACGGGACCGGGCAAAGAAGGATCTCACTGAAACAGCTGTAATAAAGAACGAGATAGGAGAGTTATTGACAGAAGAAGTGGAAATATGCAGGAAATGGGAATCATACTTCCATGATCTTCTAAACACAGAAAACGAGAGAGGACGCTTACAAAGTATTTAAAAAACCAGAAGGCCCAGAGCCAAACATCCGAAAAGAAGAAGTGGTACCAGCTGTGAAGTGTGTTAAACAGGGGAAAGCGTTAGTATTAACTGGATTGCAGATAGAGAGCCTAATGGCAGTGGGTAAAGAGGGAATAAACTGGTTATTGGAACTTTTCAACAAAATATGGGAGGCAGAGGAAATACCGAAGAATTGGGAACTCAGTTCTTTGATTCCCATTTTCAAAAATAAAGGCAGTGTTGCAGAGTGTGAAAATGATAGGGGAATTAAATTGCCAGAACATGTGATGAAAGTCTGTGAAGGAATAATTGACAAGAGAATTAGAAAGCAAATAGAAATTGATGACATGCAATTTGCATTTATGCCTGGAAAATGAACCGCCGACCCGATGCTCATTATCAGACAGAGGCAAGAAAAATACCTCGAAGGTAATGAACCGATGTATATGGCATTCGTTGATTTAGGGAAAGCATACAACCGTATCCCACGTGATGTAGTACTTTGGTGCTTGAGAAAAAGAGGGACAACGGAAAAAATGGTAAAAGTGGTCCCCAGCCTCTACAGCAACAGCCAAAGCAAAGTAATTTGCATCGCCGGAGAATCGCAAAACTTCGAGATCAGAGTTGGATTACATCACGGATCTTCACTTATTCCCTTTTTGTTTGGTCTGGTAGTCGACACCATAATAAAGGGCATAAGCAGAGGACTACCAGAGGAGCTGTTGTATGCAGACGACCTGACCATAACAGCAGGTAATAGAGAAGAGCTGGAATGAAATCTTCATAGGTGTCAGGAAGCGATGGAATTGAGAGGTTTAAAATGAATAGCAGGAAGACAGAAGCGATGGTATCAGCAGAGTGATCAAATAATTATTAACGTTAGAGATAGACATGGGGAAGATATGAAGCAAGTGGAATCGTTCTGCTGTTAAGAAACAACCATAGAACGACAAGGGGGTGTCAAGAAGAAGTTAAGACAAGAGTTAGAAGAGCTTGGGCAAAGTGGCGAGAAGTGAGTGGTATAGTACGCGACACGAGAATGCCAATAAAACTGAAGACGAAGATCTATTCATCAGTGATACAATCAGTATTGCTATATGGCCTAGAAGTCGTACCTTTAAAAAGGGCAGAGGAAAGAATGTTAGAAGTGACGGAGATGAGAATGCTAAGGTGGCTTGCCGGAATTTCTTTCCACGAACACAGAATGAATGATGACATAAGCAGATTTTATAAGGTAAGAAAAATAACAGAGAAAGCGTGGAGAAAAAGATGTCGACCGGTTGACCTGAAAGATGTCGGATGAAGGCCGAAGAAGAATAAGAATTAGAGTTAAATTGACTTTGGAAAGAGTATTTCTTCAACAGTCTTAAACAATACCTCAGAAAGAGATTGGAGCAGAGAGTAATATACAAGAGTGGTGGAAGAGCCACGTAGATTGACTACATCTTATATAGAAGGAGAAATTTGAAAGAAGTAGTTGATTGCAAAGTTGTGGAGGATAATGTGTTGCTACTCAAAACAAAGGTGTTATTTGTAAGCTCAACATCAAAGTATAGTAGCATAAGAAGGTGATCAGGACAGCAAAAATTAAATGGTGGAGATTAAAGGACGGAGAGTGGCGTATAATGCTAAATCGGGAACTACAGGAAATTATAAACTTGCAAGAGAATAAATACCTTGGAGCACTGGCAAGAGGGTCAGCACAAAGGGTTCTAGGTATGACATCATAACATCGCCAGAGACGTAAAGAGACCTGGTGGTGGAATGAACCCGTACACGCCAGTATAAAATGAGAGAAACAGGCTAAGAAGATATTTTATCAAATCGGAAATGAATAAAACAAGCTAGTATACATTGTTGCTAGAAGAGTAACAAAACGTAGAGTAGCTGAAGTAAGAGGTCGGGCTTACGATGGGCTATATCACAGGCTAAACTCAAAAGAAGGTGAGAAAGAGCTATTCAGAATTGCCAAACAAAAGAACCGTTCAGGAAAAGATATTCAACATGTGAAGGTTATACGAGATGAAAACGGACAATTGTTAACAATTGAGGAAGATGTTTTGAAGAGGTGGAAGGTGTATTTTCAAGGATGTTTTAACTCGGAAAACCCAAGAAAACATAGAACGATCAAAGCAGACCGGAGGCATGAGGTTATAAATAGGATTTAAAAGAAATAAATAAAAGAAACCATGAACAAAAGGAAGAATGTAAAAGTAGACGGACCAGATGGAAGCTTGACGTTCCTTGGGAGAACCATGTTTGAACCTACTGACACGGCTATTCAATGAAATACTTGATGTGGAAGAGATGCCTGAGGAGTGGCGGTCGTGCAAGAGAGTGGTTGACAAAAGACTAAGGTCAGAAACCGAAATGAGCAAACAACAGTTCGGTTTTATGCCAAGACGCAATATCACAGATACACTGCGTTACGAATCCTGCATGAAAAACATCGAGATTGTCAAGAACTACTACACAACGTATTTACTGATCTAGACAAAGAATATGCCTGAGTACCCAGAGAGGAGATATGGTGTTGTATGAGGCTGTCAGAAATCAGAGAGTAGTATATCAGACTGGTACAAGATATGTACAAGGACAGTATGAACAGTGTTCGAAGTGCTATAGGGAGGACAGATTACTCCGAATTGAAAGTTGGCCTACACCAGGGCGCGACTTTAAGCCCTTTCTTATTAACAGTGGTAATGGATAGACTCATCGATGATGTAAAAAATATGCTCCTCAAAATATAATGTTCGCAGACAATATTGTACTGTGTAGTGAGAGAAGAGAAGAAGTTGAATTACAGCTGACGGGGTGATGTTATACCTTCGAGAGGCGAGGAATGAAAATAAGCCGGACAAAAACAGAGTAGCTAGCTTTGAACGGAAGCCAGAATGATAGAATACAGCTAGGAGGGGTGGAAATCTCTAAAGTGAGTGAATTTAAGTACCTGGAATCAACCCTGCAAGAAAAAGGCAACTGTGATCGAGAAGTAAATAGGAGAGTGCAGACCGATTGGACTAGTTGGAGAAAGGTAACAGGGGCATTTGGCGATAAGAAAATATCACCACAGATGAAGGGAAAAGTTTACAAGATGACAGTATGCCCAGCTCAATTGTATGGTCTGGAAACTGTTCTTACCACCTTGCGACAAGAAGGGGAGCTAGAAGTGGCTGAGATGCGTATGATTAGGTGGTCGAGGAAAAGGTGGAAAAACATGATTGACAGGGATATGGAGCCTGTTGGTGCCAGGGATGCTGATGTCGCGAGTAGAACAGACTGGAGACGGCTGATCTGCTGTGGCGAATCCCAACGGAATATAGCCGAAAGACAGAGAAGAAGATTGGTTAGTTATATTTAGCCATCATTTTGTATCCATATTAGTATAAGCTAGTATTTGGTAGTTACAGTCGTTGTTCGAGTAACATTGTAGAGCGCTTATGGAATTATCATGAATAAAAAAGTTATATAGTGGAGGGTTTTTTGTCGGTGTCTGTCTTAAGCCTCATCTCATCGAACGAGCAAGTACAAGTATTTAGTTAAAGTATTCAGAGAAATTCTAATATCTTCAATAACTCTTCAGAAGCATAACAAACACAAAATATCCTTCTTTGATCACATGGCCCAAAGAAACTAATTTGGTTTCGATATCCTGACTGGTGTGGCTTATAGAACAACCAACACTCTGACTTACATATGGTGAATAAATGGTTTCTCGTAAAATGCAATGGTAAGAGATTTGTCTTCTGCATTCTAAAGAATGAGTTTTGTTTCACGGAAGTTGTATTGTTAGAAAGGTTGAGTGGAAAGACAGCTTATAAAGAAATTATCTACGCCAGAAAGGAAAGAAAGAGGACATCTCTGAAGAATTCGTCTCCATCTTTCTCATGTAGCTGTGTAATGATACTCTAACGTAGTCTTGTTTAGTGTCAGTATTCATAAAAATTCCCTCGCCAGCTCCTTACAGGATAAAGTATCCCTTGAGTCCTTGTGAATGACAAGAAGAATCTCGTGTGCAGACAATTGACTACCGTGTTTTCTGTTAAGCATGACTTTTTATGGCGTTCTGTACCACAACTACGGTAACTATTTGCTAAAGCAAGTGTAACCGAACTGCTAAATTTCAGCACCGTATGTAATTCTGGTAGAGATCCCTTGCTAGTTTGATTAACAATCAGAACATCAGATATTGTGGAGACGAGTTACCCAGAAGTTGATCAACTATTGTTCAATTTCTTTAAATTCTTTCAGATTGCTCTGATCTAATCAAATTTTAAGCCTAGTTTAGCTCAATCAATTGCCTATGGTACTAATTAAAAGATATTGTTTTCCAACATATATTTGTTTTCTTATTTAAAACATCTATAAATAACCTCATCCATGCTGCTAGTTTGTCTTCTTCCTTCACCCAATACCACGTTTGTACCTATATTTTCTTTGCTGTAAACTCTTCCGCTGGTAGACAAATACCCATAAGATTTCTTTCCAAAAGGAGATAACAGAGGTGAAAGTAAGGCTTGTTATTGTTATCCATTGTTTGCTCTCATGCCAATATTAGAGTTTGCATCTGTTTGGGATAATTCTCAAGGAGGCCTGCTAACTTTCTCTAACTTTCTCAAAAGTGTTTTAAACAACAAGACCGTTTCGAGGCTTACAAACTTAAGACCATACATATCTTCATAGAAATTCGTTGGCTTTGCTTTCAGTGACAGTAGAGAAAAAGCACCTTTAAAGACAAGCTTATTGCACAGCAGAGGATAGGTAATAAGTATTGTCGTCCGAAATAAATTTATCAGTTTCCAATTACATTTGTTGATTAAACTAAACAAATGACACTTTCTACCAAGTTGTTTCACTACCGTTGCATCAAATAGGTATGTGATGGATTAGGTGTAATAGTTCTTTTCATTTCAGTCTATCGAAAGGCAAAATACTCGCAAAATCTTCTTATTTCCGTATTTATCGCTGCAGCTTGCATAAAATGATACTTATTTGCTTTTGTTACTTAAATTATGGAGTAAAATTAGAAGCAATCATTTTCTTTACTAGTTCTCCTCTTAACTAGAGAAATAATAGCCTTTACTTTTCAGTACGTCATTCGTGCAAAAAAGCAATATTTGTCAAGGAGCCATTTTTAACCTGCCTAGAAAATTGCTCTATTTTAGTTGAACTTAAATATGTATGAATCTTTGTCTGTGCGGCCACGTATTGCAATTTCTAGGCGTAAAATGGTTTTTATTGGCTTTGGACGAGGAACAAAGGCTTTTCTGCTTTGTTTGTGTTGTCCCTTNAGGTATGTGATGGATTAGGTGTAATAGTTCTTTTCATTTCAGTCTATCGAAAGGCAAAATACTCGCAAAATCTTCTTATTTCCGTATTTATCGCTGCAGCTTGCATAAAATGATACTTATTTGCTTTTGTTACTTAAATTATGGAGTAAAATTAGAAGCAATCATTTTCTTTACTAGTTCTCCTCTTAACTAGAGAAATAATAGCCTTTACTTTTCAGTACGTCATTCGTGCAAAAAAGCAATATTTGTCAAGGAGCCATTTTTAACCTGCCTAGAAAATTGCTCTATTTTAGTTGAACTTAAATATGTATGAATTTACTTGAGCATTAAGTTGACTTCCTCCAGCAGGCATTATTCTTGTTTCACTCTCTGCCACAGTATGGTGTCTATCCCTTTTTCAGTTATGGATTCCTTTTACTCAACAAATGGCATAGTTACACAACAAAATTAAATTAAAAATTTTTTTCAGCAAGCTGCCGACAAAGAGAGAGAAAATACAAAGTTTCTCGACAAAACGCAATATACCTGCTTACACTCACTATGACCTTTAAAACTGTTAAAAAATGAAGTGGGAACGTATAGAGATTTATTTACCCTTCCTTTGTTGAGATACCTCTACAAACTCAAAAGTTAGCATTTCAAGAACATTTCAGTTGATACAGGCTATAATTAAGCTACATTTACCGGTGAAGCGTTTAACCACTGAAAAGGATGTAAAATAGCATGCCTTCGTATAGCATATGTAAGGCTTACTGCTGCCAAAAGTAAGCCTCCGTTTGTCAGGGCTGACAATGGGATAGCATCCTAGCTGTATGTAAAGCGTCACTTGTGGCTATAAAGACCTATGGTGGAGTGACGGTTTCTGTTCCTTCGGTCGGAGTTGCTGCTCTCTTTTCTGCAACCTCGCTCTTCTGCAGCAGGATCCATCGGCTTCACTTTTTCTGTTTTGAAAGTGTGAGTGGACATTGGCGAACCTCTCTCAGGACTTTATGTTCATGTAAGTGGCCCTCAAGTCTCTTTTCAACATGTCATAGTAACGTTGTAGTCTTTGCTCAAGGGCTCTTCTCCCAGAAAAGAATGTCTTTGGGGAAGTGGCCAACTTGTCTGCGATAAAAATCCCCAGAAAATCGGAGTTGGTACTGTTTAAGCAGACTGAACATCCTGGGTAAGCCAGCTCGAGATTGGACCTCTGCTTTAGGCACTTTATTACAGAATAAATTCCCAGAATGAGGCAGAAACCCACCCCTAAGGTTGAAGATGTTCACGTGTCTTTTGCTTTGAATATGTAGTTAATGTTTCACTTCCGCGCAGAAACATTCTGAGGATGCAAGACTGGTGCATCATCAGCAGCTTTGGATTTATCACATTTAAGGTGTCAGGCAAACAAGAATTTAGGCTACCTTTCCGATCCTGTTGTCGATTGCTACATCCAGAGAGAGATTGTAGGTGATGATTTAGCCGAGATAGGTAAACCTGAACTGTTGAATTATGTCAACCTCAAAGTCCTCGATGGTGGTGAGAGGAGCTGTCTCAGTACCCTGTTCCAGGAGTTGGGTTTTTTAGACTAATTATTATTCCAAAATATTTTTAGCATCTTCAACGGTCCATCAGTGATTGAAGTTTTTACTATGTACAGGTCACTACTGCTGCATCATCTGCAAACAGCAAATTTCTGATAAATACTTAATATACTTTGGTCTTTGCTCTCAGGCAGGTGAGTTTGAATACCTTTCCACTTAATGATGTGCATAGATAGATCCCTTCTATTTTGTGAGCGAAAGTATGTTTCAGCAGTATTGCAAAGAAGGAATGAAAAGGCATCTCAGTGAGGACGCAGCTTGGCTTCGCTGTGGATGGTGAACGACTAAGACGTGCTTTTTATGTCAGTGTCAAAAGTCCCAATAATGTTCTGTAGGGTTTTTTCAGCAGGTCTTTGGCAGGATTCTGAAGAGATCTTCTCTGTTGACAAGGTCTAAAGCCTTATTGAGGTCTATGAAGGCGATGTACAGAAACATCTGCTGTTCTCTTTACTTCTCCTGCTGGAGGAAGAAACCAACGTCTGCTGGTGACTTATTAGTTCGGAATCCGCACTTCGACTCTGGTTAGACGCGGTTGCATGTTTTATAAGGCGGACCAGAATGCCCTTAGGGTAGCCTTTTCCTACGATGCTAAGTTACAAAATGCCACTGTAGTTGTTGATGTCACTTTACTCACCCTTATGCTCGTAAAGAGTGATGATCTTGACCTTCCTCGTGCCTTGTGACATCGTTCCTTCTCAGCAGCACTAGCAGAAGAATTAATGCAGTGGGAGCAGTAGAGTAGTCTTCGAGTGCTTAAACGAATTGTGGAAATACCATTACTTCCTTTATCCTTGCCAGAGGCCAAGCTGTTATTGGATTTACTCGTTGTCGGATCACTTCATTCAGCTCTCTCCAGTACTCATTGATACAGCGTCTGGAGGTCTGTTGAGCTTTGTTCCTGGCAACCTTTATTATTATTATTATTACTAATATTATTATTATTATTGTTATTATTTCGAGTATTATATTCAAGAGAGCCAGAAATATGGTATGTACATATAAACGTATATACAAATTTGTTCTTCCATTTGATCCTATTTATGAGATATAAGAGTACATAAAAGGAGGCCACTGTAAAATCATGCCTCTACACCTTGATATATCAGTACATGCGAGGAAAAGTGTAAATGTCAATAAAATGCAATAAAAATTTCAAAAATAAAAAAAAGACCGGGTTGATTAGGTTGGTTTTCGAAAATCACTTTGTGGGCATGTACTTTGAAGGTGGCTATCTTTTTCTTGTATGTGTTATTTGTTGTGAAGTAATGACTGAACAATATGCAAACAGAGACACCAACATTGATACCAAGATGAAAGTTGCACAGTCTTTGAAGTAGATAGAATCGTTCCATGGCCTTCTAATAGGTCGAAGTTCTGCTAGGTTTGATGGCTGGTCCAAGGATACTTCCAGGTATTTATACGCTTTAGTATGTGTTGATGTTAATAGTTGATCTGTTGCGTTTTGTTTTTGTTTTTTTATGGATGCTAAAAGTCATGCTTTTTGTTTTCCTTGCTTTCATATTTGTAATAACTACGTTTAATTCCGCCCAGTCCGCAACTTGTTTAAAGTACTCTGACCTTTTTTGTTGAAACACCTCAATGTTCTTTGCGGATGTAATCATAACAATGTCATCTGCATACAATATGATTATATAGCCTTTAAGTACCTCGATCACACCATCAAAACATGAAAGAAATAGGATGGGGCCTAGTGTTGACCCTTGTGGTAAGCAGCATGTAACAGGTTCTGTATTTGAAAGTAAGTTTTGGAAGTTGACTTTTTGTTTTCTGTTGAACAGATAGTTGATCAAAAAGTCTCTTTGGATGACGTACACCATACTCTTCAAAATTGATGATGATCTGGCTGTGGTTCAAGCTGTCAAACGCCTTGATTAGATCGATGAACACGTGACCTGAATACTCGCCTCCATATTTCTTCTGATTTTTATCTGTGAATATTTTGATATATAATATATTGTATCTGTGAATTATAACTCAACAGGCTTGGCTTTAAACCAGACATGAGATTTCGAGGTTTTTCCTCAAGTATGACCAAAGCGTTTATTTGCATGGTTCATGATTCATCAGTCTCTTACATGTTTTTTCGGTGGAAGAGGCCTGAGCTATAAAAATGTCAGTTTTTTTCACTAGGCTTTCTGAGAACCGCTCTATAATGTCTGGTTGACACAAAGTCCTGGTGTCAATACGGAGCCCCTCTTGCTTTTTGCCAGAGTGAAAACATTTTGGGTCCTGATCCTGATCTTGGAGCACACCAAGTAGTGGTGTGTGTCACAATGATTACTATAGTAAGAGTGTGAGTGGAGGATGTACTGGATGCTGAAGGGTAAGAAGAGGATAAGGTCTACCTTGTTCCAGAGTTCTGAGTGAAGGTGTGTCCAGAAGACCTTGTGTTGAGGCCCAGTATTTGTGAAAGAGCTAGTGATGTATAGGTTGTGGTAAATGTACAGCTCGAGTAAACGCTAGCTATTCTAGTTTATCCTGCCCCGCACAAAACTGTCGAGGGGAGGAGGGCCAAGAGTCATGATATAGTCTGGCATGAATCATGTGGCATTGAAGTAGTCAGGAAGATCAGTTGTTCCTTGCTGGTTAAATCATGTGGGAGGACAGTGTTTGGGCATACACGCGGACAAGTGTGATAAGAGCTGTGGTGGCATTAGAGCGGCAAGTGAAGAGTCATTCAGAGACTTTACTGTCTGAATATACCACAGTCAGCCAGGTATAACTCATTGCAAAGTCCACTTCGTCTGCCAGTGGTTTATTGAAGCTCTTCCCCTCCCAATAGAGCCTGTAGATATTCTCCCTTACAGATTACAGTAAAAAGATTAGAATTGCGATGTAGATTGTCTTTCCTTAAAAATTCTCAATGAAAAGCTTTCAGTTTCGTTTTAAATGCCTAAATCGATTAGGCTAATTTGATTTCTGATTCTGATTGGAGTGTTGGCTCCACAAACCCAAATTACTTTGGCCGAAAGCTGTTGTCATTATTGGTAGAGAAAAATTGGTATTGCTTAAAACTCGGATATGAACATTAAATGCACTAGTCAAAATTTTACATAGGGTTTCAAGCGCAAAGCTATTTAGGCATTTATAAAACTTTATACATGTTTCTCGTTTAGCCAGTCTTTTAATAAATGGCCAACCAAGCTACTGGAGTAAAGGACAACATTTTGTAAGCTGAAAACTGCCCACCTTGGGCCGGGAGGTAGCTGTCCAGTGAGATTACAAAATCCCTCCCACTGACGAGAACGACCCCTGGCACTACACTTTATCCCAGTCGACTGATGGCTAATTACCGGCCTCTGTTGTCTACCGCGTTGTGTCAATGCCGTGAGCTAAGTTGGTGTCTTCTCCAGGTGTGGTGCAGTGTAGTGGTGGTGTGGTTAGATGGAAGAATGGGTGGTGTGTTATGGATAATTGTTGCCCATGCAGCATGATCTCCCTAATTACAGTACTGGTGATATTAAAGGAACGACTGGGTTGCTACAATTTGTGACAATGACTGTCACAGGAACTACCAGAACGAGATGTTATACAAGGACAAACTGATCGGCTTAAAGCACATGGTAAAGCAAAATACAGTAAATATTTAGTAAAATAGTAAAGTATTTCCAGGGTTTAAAATCCTATGTAGACAAAATAAATAAGCAAAATGTTTGCAATGCATACAGAAACTTTGAATCGTTGGGTAATTGCCAGCTATTAACTCTCAATTCTCATAGGTAAGTCACACAAACTCAACACCATAGGAATGAATATAATTAAACTTGCGCTGATCTTCTTCACTAAAAGGATTTTTCAATCCAGTGATGAAGATGTTTTGAAGGTTCTTCTGAGGAATGACACAGTTTGTCTATATTTTTTTTAAATGGCAGCCTATCTGGAGATCCTATTAGTTCCTCAATTCCAGAGCAAGAAGCCACCCTACAACTTGAAGGAACGAAGTGAATGGATGAATGATGGTGAATGGTCAAGCATTACATTCTGTTTACGTTTGTTACTTCGATGAGTAACAATTCAATGAGAGGATAGATGGCTTTCTGTGGGTCCATGACAACTGCCATTATGACAGTGGACATCTACCAAATCTTCAAAGACCTCTTTCGATAAGAATAGTACTCCCATGATAAACATAACATTCTGTGAAGCTGACAGAGTGCCGTGGATGGTCGGTAAACCGAATTGTTGCTTCCACTTGATGAAATCTGAGTCCTCTGCTATGACCATAGTTCAATCTTGCTACAAAAATATTATCACCAGAACTAATTGAGGTTAAGTGATTTGTTGTGACAGCATTTAACGAAATAAAACCCAACACAAAGAGAGAATGGACTTACTACCGAAGTCTATTGATTCCTGCTAAAGTCAGATGGTTTTCCGAAAGTTATCAACTTAGCACCCACCCACTCAATCATGACCTTCAGTGGCTGAGGCTTTACGTTTCCTGCCTCAGTCACGCGGTGAATTATAGTGGTAGAATGTGAAATATCTGCTCTCCATTTTGGCTGTAAATGGTATATTCAATGACACAGCGGATATCTCCACATATTTACTGCAATCGCCAGATGTGATTGCGATCTTAATCGCCAAGACTTAAGATCGTTTGAAACAGGCACAATCGAGTAGGCCTCAAAACTGCCCCATACCAGAAAAAAATAAACAGGTATTGAAACCAAAATGACCAAAAAGCTTTTGGTTCTATTCAGAACGAAGAGCAGTGCCGATTCATCCATATAGAGCAAGCGGTATTACGCGACGATCTTTGAACTCATCATTTGCATCGGGTATATTTCGATTTGCAGTTTGCATGACAAAATATTCTAGTCTCATTTTATCAATGGCTGTGCAAGCAACCATACCTCCCCAAACAAAAGCCTAGACCATGACATAAGTTTCTCAGCAAAAATTTTGATTTTAGGTGACGTACCTGTGTCCGACAGTAAACAATTCCTTTACAAGTCACAGATAATTTTTTGAGCTGCTTAACTTTTAGGTCATATGGAGAATCCAGTGTCATGTGGGAAGCCAATCTGCATAAGCAGCAAATGCTTCTGTATTTGGTCCTTCAAATTTTTCTCAAATAAATGTACTATTTTTTTCTGGATAAAGATTGTGAGTACTGTCGGCCTCTTTGACTTCCTATCTGTGATCCATTTTAGAAGACATTCTTTCATACGTTCGGTGAGTAGCTTCCTGTCACGACCATAAAGAGATTTTTGCCTTTTTCCACCTGCCAGTACGCTCAAGAAAAGAATATTAGCTTTGTTTTTTGCCCGCCACTTATGTATTCGATTTGGGTCAACACCAAACAATTTAGGAAGGTGACCATTAATTCACCTGGCTTTTCTTTATCGCTTCCAACTTATATTCCATTGTCTAGTATCTTAGTGTCCGTCTTAATGTAACTGAAGTAAATGACAATAGTGAAGGAGGAAGAAATGCTAGTTTGTAGACTTAGAATGGGCAACTCCCTTTTAAAGGTTTATGCAAAATATCCCATAATTTTTCCCAAGGATCACAATTTTACAGATTTTGTTATTGCTGAATGCATTTGAGGATACATCAAAACAAATTTAGATGCACTTTAGCTGAGTTTAGGTCAAGAATTTGGGTGCCTAAGAGTAAACAATAAACGAAGAAAGTTGTCAATAAAGGGTACAAGTAGAAGTGGTCCAAAGTTAAAGTATTTGATGCCCCATTACCAGCATCATTAACTATGTTCCTGGTTACAGAAGGCGAAGTCAATTGAAAATGTTGGTGTAGACTTTTCTACTTCACAGTTCGTCTGGTAACTGAAAATAAGGAGTACGAAAGGTGTATTGTCTTATATATTTACATATTGCACTACTCGCATTGTCCATTTTGATATTGTAGAGAACTTACACACATCGACATTTTTGAATTGTTTGCTGGGGATTTGGTATTCTCTTGCTTGATAAATTGAAACATTCCTTGAATAGTTAAGACAGTGGTAAAGCTTTAGAAAAATTCACAATAAACTCAACATAGCAGAACTTCTCGAAAATAAACCTAGTGAAAATGAAATTTATTAATTTTCATCACATACTGTAGTGGTAGTGGTTAGCTATTTTGAGAGAATGGTCCGTTTTATCAAACGATGACTTAAGAGAAATTTTGTGAATGATAAATTGACATAAGATGAATACTGTTAACTATTTGCTGAGGTTTATAATATGCTCAACAACAGGCTCACACCTATTGTACAACAAGAGACGAGAAATTCTATGACCTGCTTTTTTCACTTATGGAAATAGCTTGTCAATTTTATATAAACGAATTGAAGCTAAAATTGACCCAAATTTTTACCATGATAACGTTTTAAAGAAATATTTGTATCTTACCAATGTTTTGTCACATTTTTGGAACAGGTAGGGAGAAAAATTAGTTCACTGACTAAGAGGGTATCATTAACTAAAAAGAAATATACCTCTTCAGGTTGGAAAAAATGCCTCTTCTCATTCAAGGAGACAATAAGAAAAGATAACTGTGTCAGTGAGTTGTAGAGGCTCTCATTTCTGGAAATTATGGTCAAGTGGGGGATGCTTCAATAAGAAAAATTGGTAATTGCAAGTCAGAAAATCCTGAAAGACCGGTTCAAAAACATGTTTCTTTAGAACCTTTAATAGAGACAATTAAAAAGAGAAAAATAATGTTAAAATTCAGTTAAAAAAGAGAGTGACAATGAAAGAAAGGTAAGGCAAGCTGAGGCAGAGAAAACTAGATTGGAAGCTTGGAAACTAACAGTGGAACAATGAAATGTTCCACTCCTGATGCAGCTAGGGATAGACATTGAAGACCAAGCTCATGCTGCAGCAGTAACTCTGGTCAAGGATTGTTTTTAACTTAAGTCACAAGGTGACCAAGAGTAAAGGTGATGAAATGGCAAGTATCTACAACATGTTGACCATCATGAGGAAAATTATTTGTATTTTTCATGGTTGCTTTTCATTTTTGTGTTTAAAAAAAGCATAAGTTAAAAATTGTTGGTGTTTCTTCTATTTCTTAGTCTGTCCATGATTCTTGAATATTTTTAATGTTTTCAACAACCTGGCTCATGTTTTCATTCTCACTTTACTTGTGTAACAATGTAAGAATAAGTGTATGCATATGTTTATTTTTATAGCCTAAAATTTCTTTCTTCTTCTTTGGAGATATAATTCCTCTACAAATGTAAAGGAAAAAAACGTTTAAAATTCTTAACATAATTATTATTTACAAAAAAGACAAACCCATTTGAAATGCAGCAAAAAATGGCTCAGAAAACAAAAATTATCTATGGTAACAGGCTTAATCTGTTAAGCTAATTAAAATTCACACGTGATCACTTCAGAAAAACCGATTAGTGACATAGTTACAGCACAGAGCACATTAACACCTATGCCCATGTTGCTGTCAGTTGGTTTAGATTTTATAAAAGAATATCCAGGGGGTAGATTGAAGCAGAAATGATGTCAGGTTGAAAAGAAGGCTGCAACTTTCATTTTCATTGCATGTTTTTTTCCCACAGATTCAAGAATAAGAAATATTAAATGTTCAATGGCTCAACCTGAGAATAATGAAAAAAGGCACCAAAGGTAATGATGCCTTTTACAACCACTCTGTAAAATAGGTAATAGAAAAAAGGTCCTGACGATGGGAGAAGTACCTCTCAAAATGTAGCTCGGAAAAAGCTTACGACTCATGACATGATAAAGCTCTTACATCTATGGCTTCCTCTAAGTCCAGAAATTTCAGAACTTTTTTCAAAAAAGGTATTTCAATAAAATTTCTCAACACGATATCCCAACAAGGAAACCCAACAAGAATATCTGGTTAGAACTTGTAAAAAACCTTAAAAGAACTCTCAATTTTACTAGATATTTGAAGCTGACAAGAGGAATAGACTTTTAGACTTCGTTGTATATAATCCAACCTTTCTTAACACTATATCTCCACTCATTTCTCTGCACAGTCGAACCCTTCCAGTCATTAATCACAATTCAAAATTTAGCAGCCTTGCATGTCATGTAGTCATTGTATATATTTTTTTATTTGTGCCAAGGGCGTTTTCTATTTGCAGTTCATTGTAAAAGAGTTGCTTTTGGAGGTCTGAGACCTTCCATGCGAACAACAAAGGTTACCCATCGCATGTGAGCCTGCGTGGTAGATACTTGCACACTAGTGCAGTCCACCCTTACAAGAACACCTGTGCTTGGTATTTTGCTTTGCCACCTGATTGATAGTATCGTCCCCTTGTGTCACATCGTTGTAAGCATAGATTCAATCTGATGGTTGTCCATCTAATGTTGCACCAGCCTTCATACTGCTACGAAAATGCATAAACAAATCATGAAATGTTGATGTGCACCCTTATGCGTCTTAAATATTGTTGAGAGTGTCTCTGTTGATTGTGTTAAAAGCTGTCTTCAAATCAATAAATACATACTTAAATAGATACACTCAGATACACTCATACACTCATACAATAGATACACTCATATATATATACATATATATATATATTTATATTGATAGAAAGGTGGATAGGTAGAGTAATGGATAGCTAATTTTATGACTAGCCAGATAGATTGAAGCTAATTAGAGTTCTAACAATTTAATCTTGAAAGTAAAGTGTTGCTTAATTAAGGTTACAATTTTAAGTGTATTCTTCATGTGGCTATTTTTAGTTATTAACTTCGTAATAACTTGATAAATTTGTCCTAATGTCTGGATTTAAATATTACTTTCATCTTTTATTCAAAAGTTTCTGCTCTTATGAAAAAGTTGTGATCATCATTTTCTGTGTTAAGCGTGAGGCATCTTCTTGCAGGATGAAGACTTTCCACGATATTTAAAGGACACCTTTTCTATCTTTTCATGGCATAAAAATTGCAAAATTGCTGTGTTTTTTTAACTTGGGGATGAGGGTATTTTCTGTTTGTAAATGGTCATTTATGAAAAAGCTCCTCAGTTTCAAAATTTTTTTAGTCAGCTCTATGACTTTTATCAGGAACTTGTTGTGGGTTTGACAGGAGCTTGGTATATTATTCTTTTTTTACAGTGATTGTTCAGTCAAAGTGCATTTAAATTTGTTTGAGTAATTGCAGGCAGATATTTCTGTTGTGTTTTGATGTTGATAATGTTCTGGTTATCTTTATTTATTACTTCTGAGATTTATTCGTTAGTATTCCTTTATCTGTGGAGCACATTATACCCAACTGTGAAGAAAACATTCAGGGGCATAGCGTCAGAGTATGCAAGGTACTCAGTGAATACCCTGAGATTTTGGTGGAACTAATTTTTCAAATTATTAAATTTTGCTTAGTCAGGGACTTGAGCATGAAGTAAGGTCATGAACCTTTTTCGTCATTTTACGACACCAGATGTTTGTTCATGGGGTTTTCCTTATCAAAAATGTGTTTCTCTGGTGAATACCAATCGACACCGATTGGATTGTAATCAAATGCAAAGCCGTTGTCCTTGGATTTGATTAATCTTTTGTTTGAGTCATTCTACGTCACGAAATAAACAGTGAATCTCTTCCACCCAGTTTTAACCAATCAATTGCTTGATTTCATAATGCTCAACAGTTCAAGTACAGATATAGATAACGACGTCAACGGTATCTCTAGCCCCCTTGCTGAAGATGTCGCGTCCGGCAGGAGAGGATGCAGGGCCCCTCTGGTCGTCATCAAGCGAAATCCCCGCAACACGTCGGGCCTATATTTACCAAGTGGTCCTAGGGGAAGTGGAAACTGTGAACGAAGAGCTTCGACAGTGGCTACAATTTACAAACTTTACATTATAATATGACTTTTTTTCTCTTTTTTTTTTATAGTTGAACATTCATACTTTTCCTCATAAAAAGTCAGTTTCATGGCAAGAAAGAAACTGAAGTAAAAAGTGACCTGGGGTTTGGCTTGATCTGCTGACGATTCATTGAAAGCTTGACACCTTGTATGGAGCAAAGTCGTGCAAAGGAGCAGGGGTTTGTCCTTTGTTTATTTGTGAATTTCATACTTAGACCATTTGCTAAACATCATGTCCGTTAGAGATAATAATAACCAATGTATATTCTATGTATTGAATTCTTCTCAGTATTGTAATGGACAATTAACAAGAAAATATTGCATTGAGAATTTTGGCTGTTTTCAGTAATAATCATTTGTCTCTATTTAACACTTTCTAATTGATTGAATAAAGGTAATCCAGAAGGTTCATTTGTTAAAGTAGTAATGCTGAAAATCATTTACTGTTAACATTCCGGCAATAAATTTTTCAAGTTTTGAAATTATTTCCCCAACAAGATATTTTTCCAATCTTGCCCCCTGATTGAAAGTATAATTGAAAAAGGTGTTGTATGATTATTAAATTGTTTTCCAGAATTTGAAGCATAACCGCTGGAGTTCCGGAAATTAAACAGTTGGTGAATGCATACGTTTCGTTCAAAAGTGGCGAACTAGGCCTCTTCAAAAAATAGTAACTTTTTGAGTGAATATTATTTAGCCTGTTAATTTGTTGATATCCACTTTAGAATATTTTAGCCGAGTCTTTTGGTAATAATGCTATTGCAATGCTACTTGGTAAATCATTTTTAAGTCTTTCGTTTGCTAAAAGACAGAGAATAATTGAAGCTGGGAGACCAAAAGTGTTCCTTGACATAGTCCCGCCTTGTAAAGGAGGGTTTGTACGCCATTTTATGACAGAATCGTATGAAAGAATGGAATTGTTTTTGGCTCAGACAATAATAATAGATTGTATTCGTGGCCTTGTTTGTTGTTCATCCCGGGGAAAGGAGTATGGAACAAAACTGGCCATAAGGATCTGAACAATTTGAGCAAATCATGGAGAAAAGATGGCCTCTCACAGGCGCACATTCATGCAATGATTCAACTCAAAAGATTTGGTAGAAAAAGGATTGATTTTGTGATGGACAGCCAGAAACAAGGCTCTGTTGAGATTTTCAATGAGAAACTGAAGAAAAATAGGGAGACAGTGCGAAGATTAACCGACGCTGTTTATTTTCTTGGCTAGCAAGAACTTTCTTTCCGGGGTCACGATGAGAACGAAGAGTTTAGGAATACAGGAAATTACGTAGAGCTTCTAAAACTGTTTGAGCAATACGATAACATTTTAGGAAGTCATTTTTCTAATGGCACTGTGTTTACTGGCATGTCTTCTCAAGCACAAACTGGCCTAATGTTCTATATTGGACAGCGCATGACCTAGGAGATAATTTCCAGCTCAATGAAGGGGATTTTGTAGCAGTTGAGCTTGACGAAAACCCAGACGTATCGAAGAAGGAACAATTATCTGTTGTTTTTCGATGCATTCCGAATTTCCAAGTTTGTGAATGATTCGTTGAATTTATTGATTGTAGCTCGAAGAGAAATGCAAAAGAAATAGCTCAGCTTGTTTTATCAAAGCTTGAGAAATTTAAGTCGGGCACAAACTTGTTGCTCAAACATACGACGGTGCCTATGTTATGTCTGGCGAAAGTTCAGGAGTTTGTACAAGAGTCAGGGAAAAATTCCCCAAAGCCTCGTTTGTTCATTGCTATGCTCATAAGCTTAATCTTGTTCTTTCTCAAAGTGTTCGCAAGAAAAACTTCTGCAAACGAGTTTTCTTCACTTTTACCGCGCTTTCCTCCTTCTTTTCTCGCTCTCCAAAACGCTCTTCCAACTTACATCAATTTGTGAAACGTAGGGTTCCGACTGGATCCGAAACTCGTTGGAACTCGAATGCTCGTTTGGTCGGGACGGTTCACTCTATTTTAAGTGATCTTCTAGCATATTTTGAAGACATAAGTGATAATCCGCAGCCATGGGATGATGACACTGTGGATGCTGCAAGTGGATATGCCTCAAAATTGAAGAGTGCTGAGTTTTTGCTTTTGCTTAACGTTTTCCAAAGTATATTTCCTCACACAGAAATATTATTTACTATTTTACAAACAAAGAGGTTTGACATCTCGTACTGTAATGCAAAGATCAAAGAGGTAGAGGGTATTATTGCTAGACTAAGGACTGATGAGTCTTTTCATCAAATTTGGCCGCAGTCTGTAATCAATAATGTTCAGTTTAAATCGAAGCCTCCCCGAAAGAGAGTAGCATTTGAATGCTCGTTAGAACAAAGCTTCAAAAGGCTATTCTTTGAAATCATTGATCATATTCTGCAGCAAATTGCAATAAGGTTCAGTTCCCTGGAAGCTCTTTGCTTTGTCGAACTTCTTAATCTAGAAAGTCTGGAGCAACATGGCAGAGAATTTCCGAGAGCTGCTTTTTCTTCATTGTTAAATGTTCATAGTCGCCACTTTGACCATGTAAAGCTCGAGACTGAGATTAGAGCTTTTTATAGCTCTAAAGAGTTTTTGACTTTTTCCTCATGCCCTTCCAGAGATGCTTTTCACGACAGGGTTATTTAATGTCATGCCGCAAGTGGCTGAACTCTTTAAGTTGATTTTAACGATTCCTACAACTTCAGCCTCAGTAGGGCGTTCTTTCTCGGCATTAAAGCGAATCAAGAGTGCCTACCGAAACACGATGAGCCAAAATCACTCGGCATCGCTGTCACTCTTTTCTGTTGAGAAGAGTCTTCTTTGGAATCTTTATTCAAAAAAATAATTTCATGAAGAAATTATTGATGCATTTGCTTCCATGAAGGACAAATTAAAAATTTATCTCACTTGATTTTCTAGCTCCATGCAAATTTGATTAAATATTTTGTAATATTGCATGTTTTTCATTGATATGTCTTGTTTGAATCAAAGTGTTATTGTTTGCCGTAACCTTTATGCACGATATATATATATATATTTATATATATATTGAAAACTTAATCCAAATCACCACTAATCCTTTGTGGCCCATTAACTTTTTCTTCCATAGCAATTTTCAGTTCTCCCTGAGTAATCCCTCCCTACTTCCCCCTAGCAGTGAATACCCAATGACGAGTCACGCTACGCCACTGATTACATTATGATAAAAAAATCCCAAAATACTCACTTGTTTAACTACGGTTGTGTTACAGTCCATCAACGAATTTCTCCAACCTGTTTTAATCGCAAGTAGAAAGCTCTGTTGGCGTGTCTACTACACTTAGGTCAACAGGATGTGTTCCTTCTACTGTAGAGAAACAAGACGACTCCTTGTGTTGCTTTGAGTATAAACTGTGCTTGTTAAGCATATAATAATCAGATGATCCTATCAGACCACATCAGGTCCTGGTTAGTCATCACACTTCATGTACGTAGTTTTGCTTAATTTGTAGTTTTGTAATGATATAATTCTTAATATACATTGTCATTTTGACATACATAATAGCGTTGTAAACGAGGAGACCGATTGTAAGACCGTGGAGTTAAAGTGTAGATATACCTCGTAATTGTGTGTACAGTGCAAAGTTTTTCTTCTTTATTTCCGTGATGCCTGATCACATCCTGACCAAAACAGTATACTCCCTGAGTATTCTTGGCAGGAAAGATAGGCTATATGAAAGTTGTTAAAATTTTGAGACAGTGACCATGTATAAATTTTAAATAGCGTTGGGTGATTAATCTCATGTTGAATGAAGTTTGAACAAATAAAGGTAGGACAGGTATCTAATGAAACTTCTTAAAACGTGGCTGCTTACTTCAAAACTTGATTTCAAAACTAGAGGGTTAGATTAACTACAGGAAGGAGTCTGAATAGTTCCATCAAGGTCGAATATAAAAAGTACCTGATATATTGGAAAGAAAACCAAGTTTTCAAAGCTAACAATTTGTAAAAGGGAAACAAGTATTCATCGACGTATAGAAACCTGTCTGAAAAAAAATTCTGATCTGCAAAGCACTGCAGAGGAATACAAAACATCAGGGCAATTATATTCTGTTTTCTTGAAAGAAGTCAAACTAGCAATGACTCAGTCCACGTAAAAATATAATTTTCAATTTAGACTACATTTTTTATAACTTAAGGAAAGCTCAAGAATGTAGGGCACCACCTTTTCTAATGGGAAATGAAGTGATTGACCACAAAGTCAAGAGAACCAAGTTCATACATGGAATCTCTTAGTAAAACTATTTGTTTTGCCAGTCATTGACGGTACTCCATCAGTTGTAAGCTCACACAACTTAGAACAATTCAAGTGAAGCTGATCCATCAAATCGACCCACCTCATCAATAATAATTTTTTCAGTGTCAGAAGCCACTCGTATGATAAAAGTAAATTTAGTTACGGAAAAGTTGCAAGATATTCGCAGAGTGTGCATTTACGGAAAAGAGGTATTTTTAGTATAGGAAAATGGCCTCTTGTCCTCCAACCCCTCGCCTCTCGACCTTTTGATTCTTTAAGAATATATCAATCGCTGTTGTTGGTTTGAAAATCTTTATTCCATCTGGTAATGTTATTGTCTTTCTTTGGTTCTTTTACCTTCAGCCTTTTCCGTCAACATCGATTTTTCCATTTGTTAACGTATCATTTGATGTCCCAGAAGTTGTATCTGTCCTTTTCTTATTATTCTTCCTTTTCATCTTTTTTGACATGTAAAATATTCAGTTGTTTACTTCTCTTTTTTTTTGTCTGTCGGTGCCAGTTTAAAAAGTCTTCGGACTACTTAACTCCAATTTATTCACGATAACAAATTATTAAACTAATACTGTGGATTCTTTTCACTTTATAAGTATTATTGTCCTCTATTTATTTTTGAGATCAGGTGGAAGTTGACCGTAAAGTTGTTTTGCTAATCATTTAATCCGTATCAAACATTTTCGGTTTTCCGTCCGTATTTGAAAGTCTTGCACCTTATTTTCTCTAATGCCACAACAAATTATCTTTACATTGGGGTCTTTGGACGTGGGCAAAATGTTTTTTAATGTTTTTGATTATAAAACGCGTTTGTTATATTAGTGATACAGTACTCCAATAAAAACATACAAGTAAACTACTTTTTCATTAACATTTTGTCTCAGAGAACAGATTAGACAAAAAGCTGAATCTCTTTTGTGTTACTGAATTTCGTTGTCAGTGTTTAATTTCTTTTCTTAGAGATTTCAAGATTTTCCTCGCGCTGGAAAATCTAAACATAAGAATGCAAATTATAATCGTCAATACAACCATTGTGAGAAATGGGAAAAAAAATTTAAAATCCCATTTGTCCCTCCATTTATTCGGGTTTTTTCTCTCAATATGTCTGATTTCTATCAGTCTGTCTTCTAGCAACAGGATAGTCCTTTCAGAAAACTTCTAAGACTCGGTGATATTATGAGTGCAATTGATTCCTATGTGAGACTGCCAATTAGACTACGGCTGATATATTGTCTAATACAGCGTATAAATTGCAAGTTAATAAAATATCTTGGAGGAATAATTGTGAGAATTCTTTCTCAAAATACAAAAGCACATGTGATTTTTTGCCACCCAAACAGACATTTATATTACATTATATTATATTATATTATATTATATTATATTATATTATATTATATTATATTATATTATATTATATTATATTATATTATATTATATTATATTATATTATATTATATTATATTATATTATATTATATTATATTATATTATATTATATTATATTATATTATATTATATTATATTATATTATATTATATTATATTATATTATATTATATTATATTATATTATATTATATTATATTATATTATATTATATTATATTATATTATATTATATTATATTATATTATATTATATTATATTATATTATATTATATTATATTATATTATATTATATTATATTATATTATATTATATTATATTATATTATATTATATTATATTATTTTAATTTTATTATATTATATTTTATTGTATTATATATATATATATATATATATATATATATATATACTTTTGAAAATATACGTTATTGGAGTACAAAGGTACCTGTAGGTTTTATCCCAACTTTTCGTTAGTATCCAACGAGCTAAGGTATAACTTATAAGGGGTCCCATACAGCTCATTACTGCCAGAAACATTGTCTATTTTGAATACAATTACTATGTTGGGTAAATTAACAAAAAATATAACTTGGTCGTGTAAATATGTACCTCCAGTAGTATCTTGTGGTGTTTTTTTCAAAGACATAAAGTAAATTTTCTTGTCTAGACTTTAAAGAAAAGTAAAATGGAATAAACTTGTTACATTATAATTGTAAAAATTGGTTTATTATTTGACGTAAGGTGGCATGAAACCATGGTAGAGGTAACACTGCTACGAAAAGGAGAAAACTGAGCTTTAAGATGCTCTTCATCCGAATTACACATGTGTAACACATTACTAAGAAATTACTTATTATAAATGTTTTTTAACCTCATGAACAAGGGTGTATTAAGAACCATTTACTTCTTGCATATTGTCTCCTCTTCTTCTTCCATAACTTTCTCCTCCAATCCATTTTACATTATATACTCCTTTTCTTCTTCATCCTCTTTCTTTTCATTCTTGACCTGTATTTGCTTCTATAAAATAATCCAAATAGATGCATCTGGTGTTGGTATGTCACAAAAGTCAAAGGATTATTAAATGACTGTAGTGCTAATGTCAAGGCCTTCGACTCAGTTTACAGAAACAAGATGAAATATTTTCTCCCAGCTTGCGAAATATCTCAGGAAACAGTAGATCCTATGATAATGTAGAAGAACACCAAAAACAAAATTAGACCAGCAGTTCCTGATACTTATATTTTGACATCTTAGCAGCAGGTTTTAATGGAGACACGCCAGTGCTTTTTTTTATTTGTACCATGGCTAGACTATGGCCTACGCACATCTGTGGTTACGTGTAGTGATCTAGGACGTATCCTATATAATGCCAGAGGAAAAAAATTACAGAAATATCCCGAAAAAAATTGTAAATGCTCACCATGCCGATGACCTTGTGTTATTTGCTGACAAAGTGAAAGAGGCTGAAATATTATTTGACAGTCTTNGAAATATCTCAGGAAACAGTAGATCCTATGATAATGTAGAAGAACACCAAAAACAAAATTAGACCAGCAGTTCCTGATACTTATATTTTGACATCTTAGCAGCAGGTTTTAATGGAGACACGCCAGTGCTTTTTTTTATTTGTACCATGGCTAGACTATGGCCTACGCACATCTGTGGTTACGTGTAGTGATCTAGGACGTATCCTATATAATGCCAGAGGAAAAAAATTACAGAAATATCCCGAAAAAAATTGTAAATGCTCACCATGCCGATGACCTTGTGTTATTTGCTGACAAAGTGAAAGAGGCTGAAATATTATTTGACAGTCTTGAATATGCAATTGCTGATACCGGACCTGTCTTACTTCAACGCCAATGGACCTTTTGATGAATCTATGTGCGGGGCAAAGTATTCATTCTTGTGAAAGATCCTAGCAAGAAAAAGGACTGCCAAGTTATCTAAAGCAAAAATGTTAAGATGATTGAAAAAAAAGGAAAAAAGTAGGTATGGAGAAAGCGTACTCTTTTAAACGTAACAAAGGAGTTTTGGGTGTGATGGTCTGCCCGGAGTCATACATTGACTACAACTTTCCTATATTTTGTGACTTGTAAGTTTTAAACGGGATCAGGCCATTCCTGAAATTTGAAAATGCTACAGGCGTTGAGAGAATCTCAACTGAACTTTGAGTTAAAGAGAATAATTTGGATGGACATGCTATTTATTACGTTCAACAAGATCTGGTATGCAGATGATCGATAGTCCATATTCGAATGGGACTCATTGTCAGTGTTCCTGCAAAAAGCATTCATTAATTGTGTTAGACGTACCAAACTACGTATCTGATAAGTTAAGAAAACTATTACATGAACAAGGTCAGCCTGTATTAGCGTTCAGCAGCAAGATCATCACAAAGGAATAAGTAAGGTTCTCGATGAGGACAATCGCTCATATATCAAATTTCATGAACAGCGTCGTTGAAGAACATATTTAACACTAGAGGAAATTCCACCAAGTGTTCATCAAATTTAAGAAGAAATTTTTGCATAGTTAAGTATTCTGTTACCTCATTTCGTAGACACGTGTAGAGTAAAGTAGAACATACCAATCAGTTGGTGAGCAGTACTAAAAATGCCTTTAGATATTGTTGTTTGCATGAACCGGTAGACGTTTGCTTTTTGACTGAAAGTTGTTTTTTAGTGAATATGCACTTTTCCTATACACCACAACGTATAGTCAGAATTATGCTTTGCTCCAGAAACGCGTGTTAAGTTAATTTAGTGTCAATTTAGTCAAATGTTCCACATCTACCCTAAATTTAATTCCTGCTTAATTCCATACTAGCCAACTCTAATTTTTAGTTGTTTTTTTGTTAGTACACTTCACTCTATTTCTTTTTTTCTATGGCATTTTCACTGCTATAGCTATTTTAGCAGTTATTCTTTTAACATACCTTTATTATTTCCTGCTGTCAATAGCTTATTCAGTATACTGCGCCTGAAGTACACTTATAATTATTGTAATTATCAAGATTCTTTCCATCATAACCATCATCAATATATTTAGTAACATGATTATTATAGCTACAGCAAGCTAATTTAGTCAAGTTATTTTCTTGATATTTAGTGACTGGCAGAGCACTGAATTACGTCTACTACAAGCTTAGAATACCCATCACTTCCAATTTTCTTTAGTTTCGTATGCAGTAAATTGTCTCGGTGTGGTGCCTAGTGCACCAATATTGCAGGGAACTACTAAGTATGGTGAAGGTTAGTACAGGAATTTTGGCTTTGTAAGGGGAAAGACAACAACAGATGCTATGTTTGACTTGCGACATTTACAAGAAAATCTCATACTCTTCAAAAAGGGCTACATTGCGTGTCACTTGACTTAAAAAACCACACGACCAACCAGTACATGCTTGACAAGGTAGTACCAGAGAAGTACGTCAGGTTTACGAGACACATTTTGGGAGAGATTTTTGGCAAAAGTGAAATTTGCTATGGGTTCCACTGAAGTATTCCCAATTAAAGTTGATTATACCAAGACTCAAGAGTGAATTCATTCCTGTTCGCCATCATCACGGATTCAATAACGGAAGGCTTCAGAAAGACGTTTCGTGGTAGATGTTTGCAGGGGCAGATGGCAATTAGAATAATCCAAAGGAAAAGTTGGAAGAAAATTCATGTTGATCTTTGTGCAGAAGAGTAACTTCAAGGATGAAAGACAAGACCTGTAAGATGGTTGCTCAACTCGCACTACTATTTACTATAGAGACAGTATCATTGAGAGCCTGGGACATCAATAGAATGAAAGTGACAGAAATCAAATTGTGCAGATGGGCAGTGGACACAGATTTAAAGATAATGTAAGAAATGAGGACATTAGAGAAAATTTGTGTGTCATAAGCATCATGAAGAAGTGCAAGGAAGCTCGACGCAGTTGGTTTGAATTTGTACGAATGAATAAGGAGGACTACGTTGCTCAGAAAACTATGAAAATGGTGCAGTCTAGGACGAGAAAGAAAGGACGACCAAAATCAAGTTGGGTTGACTGCATACAAAGAGGTTTGTCTACTGGTGTAGAGAAAATGGACTCCTAAAGCCAAACGAGGTGGAACGTCGTCTTGCAATGGAAGTGGAAAAAGCTTGCAGAATAAGAATAAAGGGAAAAAAACAGATCTAGGAGAATATTATTCTGCATTTGAAAGCTTTCATATTTCCTTGCATTATATATATTTGATGGAATGAAATGCCAGCTTTGCTTGATGCAATCGTATTCTGAACGGACTCCATAAAAAAAATGAATTCCATGATAATGCTATTGAATAAATAAATGACAGATGGTGGTAAAGCTTTGTTAATTTCTTCAATCTCCAGCATTCATAAACTTGGTTCATCAGCTTTTAAGATGCACGTTCTACCATCAATTTCAAATATTTCAGATCTATTAGTCTCTGCCATTATCTGCTTCGTCGTCATTTTATTCAATTCGTTAGCGTTGGTTGTTATATGCCTTTATTCTCTATCATGTAGCATCAGAAGATCTATCTGTTCGATACCTTTTCCCCCTTTGTTTTACATCCCTTTTTTCAATGAACCGATTTCATTATCCCTCTGAAGAACACATTTTTTTGTTTCAAACCCTCTTTTCCATTTGTTTTGACATTATTATATTCAAATTCAGATATAAAACATCTACAACCTGAAAATTTCCTTGATAAGCTGGCTCTTCAAACTGATGCGGTAAAGCTTAGATTTAACTGTCCCCACTTTTAAGGTCCCATGATATTTTTAAGGTCCTTCTTTATCTTTTCACTGTCTTATTGCTGATTTCAGTCAATCCCTCTACAGTTAAATGCTCTATGACCCTTGTCGCTTTTCTAAGAATCTCATGGGGTCCAGCCACCCGTTAATTTGTATTCTTGTTTCTCAGCGGTCTGCACTTGATTTTATTATTTCAGACGCAGAGGTTGACATAAATATAAGAATAAACGCCAAGCAAGTAATAATTAATTCATCAAAATCTACAAAGTACTTTACTCTTTCTCTACTAAAAATGACAGTAGTCTGTGAAAAATGTAAGAAATAGATTATTTTAAAATTATTAAGAACTGTTGCTACTTGAAATCTAATTTGGTCTATTGTTCCTGAGAAGCTCATTTATAGGTTGACAAAAATGTTTATGTATTTGCCAATGACTCCTCCGGCATAATTCGCTGCAATAATATCCATTTCCACAACTACATTTTAATGTATCGATACCGTGCTCTCCACATGCCAGGCAGATCTAGAAATAGAAAAATGTGGATAAGGCAACAAGCAGAAGTTTTGAAAAACCACTAAATATACAGTGTTATTTATTACTTTCATATGAAACAAATGGTTTCTGAGGAATTTCCTAACTAGTCAGTACAATGGCAACTGTACCAGTAGAACCAAATATCTACATACAAGGAAAGAGTGACAGAGCTAATATTCAGCGAGAAATCAGAAAGTGTGGATGGAGGAGGGGAAACTGGGTCAAGCGAAGGCTTGGTCTAAATAAGTCAATAGGCTAGTCATCATATAAACTAAATATATAACAACTGAAGAAAGTATAGAATATATTGGTTTGGTTTAATACCTGTATGTTTATATATGTACACATCTGTATCCTATCTTTCGTAAACAGCCCTTAAGCACCGTTTTGGGACTTTAGAACACTGTAGCATACTTGTTTTACATGTATAAAGTTCCAGAATCAGTCTTTGTTTTCTTTATTACCACTTACTTGCAGATAAATAGAATGCAAAACAGTAAACAGATTATAGCTGTTCATTTTGACACAAACTAAAATACCCATGCATTTCTTCAATAAGCAATACATTTCCAGAGCTTTTTCGTACACTGGTATTTAATTACATCAAACTTAAATACAAATATCAAGAAATTTGAAGCCTAACCTTAAAGAGAAACCCTGACTCATTTGCTGAAGCTCAAACACGAGTTGCTATGAAATACCAAAGAAGAAAGACAGAAGTGAAAAGCATAGCTATGGTATTGGTAATTATATCATGCTCTTGGTGATCTACTTTTGGTCACGTGTTAAGAGATCCTACTTGTTTCGTAGGGTAGTTAAACTAATGAACAATTCTTAACAAACTATTAGTACCATAATCATTAAAATCAGTGCCTCGAACAAATGTGATTTTTTGGTTGTTAATTTGCTCTGATTTAATTGCAGCGCCAATTGAAGACCGCACTTATTTTGAAACTAGAAAATTCCTAACCCCTTAGAAACTGAACTTACTCCTTAGCGTTCTTTGATAAAATGCATACTGCATGCCAAGAAATATCCCCACCATCAGGAGTGAGTTATAACATACATTTAGTATCTATGGGGTTGTCTTACTCGGGATATTATTCAAATAAAATGAAATTTTCATGTGTTCAAAAGTTGGTTGTTACAGGGCGCTAAGTTGGGGGGTAGCATCAGTTTGAAAAATTGCTGCACTTGTAGTCATGGCACTGTCCAAAGGAAAAAACGGATAAAGAGCACCGATCCAAGTGAAGAGAGTGATACAATTTTGAACACGTACCTAAAGCTTTGTGATAAATCAGCTTAAGTATGGTAAGAGATATCCTAAGTCTAACGTACAAGTGAAATTTACGACATGTTGAACAAGGCCATATCACCATGAGAAATACATTATCACATAACCTGTCATTTTTGATCTTTCAAATTTTTATGCTGTTTGATTGAAACCTGGCTCTGAATTATAATTTCTTAAAAGGTTATTTTTCACTATTCAGTCAAATTATGAAATGAAAATATATAAAAGGCACATAAAATATATTATATATTATATAGTAAGGAATTAAAAGGTACCATTAAATTGTTTTCTTTGGCAATCGTAATTTCGCTCTTTATTCCTTTGCAAATTCTTTTTTGTTCTTGGTACCACTTCCTTCTAAAGTGCTCCTTTAGATTAACCTCTGCACATTTAACTTCTTTATCTAGTTCATGACTGTATGATTCGTTAAAGCCATTTCTTTCTGACTCCAGACGTTTCTTCATTTGTGACTCAAGGTCTTGATTAAGCCTTGCAATTTCTTGCAGATACAATTTTTTGCATTTGGCCTTATTCTGAAGCTGTTTTTCTGAATCCACGTCTCCGTACAAATGTAAGTTCGAATCAGAACGCTCTTCTTCATTAGAAAAGTATTTTATTATAAGCATCTTATCTAGCTCTTCTTTGTATATGTTGTAAGCTTCTTTTAGTCTGGATATTTCATCTTCTGTGAGAAAAATTGTGAAACAAGTAATAATTAAAATGGTACAAAAATGAAAAAAAATCGTAATAGATTCAACAGAAATAAGTTTACATTACTAGTGCATGGAATTACAGACTGAGAATTTTTCATTTTAAGAACTAATAAGTATTATATTTTAATAAAGCACATAAACGTTATCCTATCCTGTTCTTGACACTACAAAAGAAGCAGAAATATTGACCAGAGGAAAGAAAGTGTTGCAGGCATTTGAGATATGTATTCGAAAACAAGGGAATCAAACAACTCTGCATGAAAAACATATGTAGGAAATTTCTTGACTGCAGCAGAAGAAACAATATTTAGTGGAAACAATCGTCAGAAAAAGTCAAACTTTAGCTAGGGAAGTGCTACGAGGAAATAAATTGCTTGAGGCTGTGATTAAAGAGAGAATACCAGAGAATAGACGAAAAGGAAGAAGGGGTATCGGAATGTTTGTTGATTTCGAAAAAAGTGATACATTGAAAATGGAACAGGAAAACAGAAAATTTGGGAAACTTCGGGAGGGCTGGAAAGAAGCTGCCTGTAGACTGAGAACCAACAAGAACAAATGGGGAAAAAGAGTCAATGATTGAAAATAGCTTTGGACCAATTATTGTGACCTGAATTTATAACAGTCATAGCTCAAAGAGCTGACTAAAATCAGATATTATATCAAATATTACATAGAGAAAGAAATATTAGTTTCCTAATCAAGTACTGGCTAGAACAAATGACTAGTAAATATTAAAATTTTTTATTAAATTGAAATAATAGTTATTTTTTACTTAGTACATATATTGATAAATAGTTATTGCTGTTATAGTGTAAGGAAGTGGGCAGCTCTGTAGGACTTTCACGGCAGTATAAAAGGTCTCTGCACGGCGGGTTACTGGCAAGCGGCAGCAGGCTGATAGATGCTAAAGGAAAGAAGCAGTCTTTCCACTGAAATCATATGGACTTGTTTAACATTGATATACTCCCAGACCTACTAAGTCTCCTATTACTCAAAATAAGGAAAGTACATTAGGTTTTTCGTCCTTATTTCTTATTGTTACTGGGCTTAGATGTATCTTTGTAAGGAACCTTTGTTGCAGCATTGGAAGGATTTCATGACTCTTTGCCTTTCCTGGGACCAGCAAGTTACTATGTGTGCGTTCGTAAAGGTTTTTATCTCCCCCAATAAAAAACAGAGCCACCTGATTGGTACACTCATCCCCAATCACTAAATCACAACGCCTTAACAAATAGGTATTGTATCTCTCTGCATTATACTAAAGGTACACGTAAATACGTAAAATCGTGATAATGACTTCCTTAAGTATTTCAGTTTCATAATGTGGTGTCATGAACTAAATATACACCAATCAACGTTAGTTATAAATACAAGATCTATGCTTTTTTCGCTTGTATGACACAGTTAAAGCATATTTTAGCCAACTTACTCCCCTTTAATTCTCAAAATAGCATTATGTATGTGATGAGGTAAGTTTCGTCATGTCATAAACGAGCTTTTTTACAAGAAAGTTTTTTATTGTTATCTAACAGATGAATATCCTCGAATTTACCTTGCAAAAAAGTATTTGTATTTTCAAAGGTTTCTGTTCAGTCTCTTAATATGGCAACCTAACTTTAATAAATACTGTTTACCGTGCAATAGAAACCTTGATTTGGTACAAATTAAAGAAGTTTAATCAGATGGATCTTGTTTGAATTAGTGCATTTTTTATACTTATCATTATCTTGTTCATGAATATTTCGATTTAGAGTGAAATTAAAAATTCTATTTAATTCAATTAAAGCCTAAAATGAAGTAAAGGCTAAATTAGAAAAAAATTGATTCTATTAGTTCAACTTTTGACTTGAGAGAAGTAGAAAACACATTTCTGTTTTATAGACAGCAATTCCATTAAAAAGCATGAGTCAGCAACGTTATCAAGAAACGGGCTTTCATATGGTTTGATAGTAATTTCTGAAATAATACACTTTCTAATATGACATTTTATAGTGGCAATGCATTAGGTCCAGCTACAATCTGAACCAAGTATAACAATTAAATTTCAATTTCAATGGCATGTTGTCATGTTTTCTTTGAAAGATGTCAGATCTAGAGTAGGGTTTTTAATATCAAACAGATAGTATTCTACTGAAGATTGTATTATTACTTTTTGGGTTAAAAAATTTTCACCCTTAGCTTTTCTAATCATTAGATGACAAACAGCCCTCCAATTATTCCGCTCTCTTCTTTTCCACGACTCGTCGAAGGAGATTTTAAGCCCATAGATAATATTACAGCAACTGATAAGGAAGATGATGTGAACACTTAGTGTTCACAGAAAATTGTTAATTCAGCAAGTAGTTTTTTAAGACTACTAAGTTCTTGAATAACTTATATAGTGACATGTTTAACATAAAAACAACTCATAGAAACAGTATGTTTATATAACTCAAACTTTCGTAAATTTTCACTTTACATCTTCAAAAGAACAATTGAATAAAGCTGAGTAAACCAAACTCTTATAAAAGTGTAAACTCAAAAAGATGGGTTGAAAACCAAACTCAAAGACATATCGTATAATTATATCTACGATTATAAGTTTTCACAACAAATATCGGTCTTATCGCTCTACGAATGGAATGCATTGTACGACTTACGTTCAGATCAATCTATCATATCACTAGACCAGACAGAAGCAAAGGTGTTGCTGTCGTCGGTCGCGCTGAATATATTGAAAAAATGACCACTTTAATCTCTGATCAGACCAAGTTCAAGCACATCTCAAAAGATCTTACTAAAACAAGAGAAACCAAACTTAAAAAACATCTTTGCTCACTCCGTAATTAGGTTATAATTTCAAACGAGCCTTGCTACAAAATTCGTCCCTTTGGCTCAAAATCTGGGATTTTGTATGGCTTACCAAAGATGCACAAGCAGAACCTTCCATTTCGACCAATCTTTTTGTCGATTGGAACCTGATGTGATCTAGCATCTTACCTTGTTACTATTTTAAAACCTATCAGCACAAATGAAAATACTATTAATGGCACATCCTCCTTTGCTTCCTCGCTAAATTGCTATTAAAACAACAACACCATGAGCAAGCTTCGATGTATCGTTATTCATGAGGATTCCACTTGATGAGACTATTGATATTAGTATTGAGAAACTTTATTTCTCACAAATGCCACCAACTATACCATCAGAGGTTTACAAAACTCTTTTAATTTTTGCTACGGTGATTCACATTTCCTTTTCAACGGTCGATACTACGATCAAATCGACGGTGTACGGTGGGAATGTCGCTTGGCCCTATTTGGATGATATTTTTATGGTTCACTTTAATGGCCAATTCGCTTTTTGTTATTGAGAAAATACAAAAACCTATTGTTTGGAAAATATATGTAGATGAAAATCTAACCATCTTTCACACAAAGGAACAGGCTATTTTATTTTTGAGCTACCTAAACAATTGCCACCCAAAAAATAAGTTTTACTCTAATGGTTGTATGCCGTTCCTAAACATACTAATTAAACACAATCTTAATCACATCAAATTTGCAACGTCATTTTTTTGCAAAAACTCATTCACTGGGTTATAGACTTAATGGGATTCATCTACGCTTAGAAAATATAAGATTAATTTCATCAACACTCTTTGGGACAGGTATTAGAAGAATTGCAACTCACGTGAATTCTTTGACATTGAAGTTAAATTTCTACCGAAATGACTTGTTCGCAATGGTTACCCACGAAGCATTGCAAGCTGCAATGTCAAAAAATTTTGTCAGGAAAAAGACCAATGATCAAGATCCATCATACGGACCTTATAAAATGCAAATAACCACACGTTTGCTCTACATTGGTAAAGCGAGCAGTATTATCAAGAGTCTTATCAATAACGAGGTATCGTGTTGTCATAGCTATGTAAATGTTAAATTGGTATTTATGAAAAAAGGGTCTACTGGTAGTTTCTTTCCATGTAAAAACACTATACCTAAATCGAAAATTACAACTGTCGTATACCAGTTTAATTGCCTCAATTGCGATATTTCCTACATTAGTAAGTACCTAAAACTGTATTTATTGACTGGGACAACTGCGAGATAAATAACACTGCAAAAAATGACTTTCAGCTACAAATAAAAGGATCTTTGCACACTATAGAGAAAAGACCTTTGATGACTGACAATTTCGAGTTCCAACTGTTCTGGTATGATAATTCACTCTAGGGGAATTCTACATGTAGTGTGTTTTTCTTCACAGTTTATACTGTTATAAGAGTCTGGTTTACTAAGTTTAATTCAGTTGTTCTTCTGAAGATGTAAACACTGATTTTACGAGAGCTTAAGTTATATCAACATAATGTTTGTATCAGTTTTTTTGGTTTTGTTTTTTTCTTCGGCTTCGACGGCCAAAACAACGATCTATAAATGGTTTAACATACCTGTCAATCAACTTATGCATGAATATTCATATTTTTTAGATATTGATGATATTTTGAGGGTTGTTATAAATAGAATAATGGTGAAGTTCATTAGTAGATCTCTTGCAACTTAGCTGGAATTTTATATAAGGTTTTTTTTTATTGTGGAGCATCATAACAATCAACCTTCCATGAGGATATAACCTGATAGTGTTATTAATTTTTTAATAGAATCCTGTCTACTGTGGTTCACCAACAACCTCCTGTAATATCTTCCTTACTGTGTGGCTTTTACAACTATTTTTTCTCGAATCAAAATATTTCATAAAACTACTTATTCATTTAAAATTACTTAATCTTTTAGATTATTCTAACTCTTTCCTTCCTTCACTTTTTTCAATATTTATAAGCTATCGGGAACAAGTGATATTTTCCTGCACCACTCAATTCTTTCTCTCTCATTTCAAATCCTCATGGTTATTTCTTCTTACTAATTCTAATATCAAATAAAATGTCTACAATGACTGTTTTAGTCACCCATTTTTCCAAGACTATCATATCTGCCAAGCTCAAATTTTTTTGAAGGCCAACATTTCCAAACTAGCTTACAGCTGGAAAATATTTAACAAAAACATTTTCATCTGCAGTCAACTAGTTTTTCAACAAAGTTCCACGAACAACCAACGTCCATATACTCTGGTTTATGACTGTAATAGTGTACGACATGCCATTGTATGGTCAAAGGAATAGGGCACTCCCCCCTCCAAATGTTTACACTTCTCTTGAAAAAATAATTCTTTCTTTTAATTTTCTTCAAGTAATGTTATCTTGTGGAACTAGAAAAATGCAATACAGATGATACCACCTACTCATTAGATCTGCTTTTTCCTTCAACATGTCTTTTCGACGTTGAAGCTCCTAAAAAATAAGAAATAGGAAAGCATATTACTTTTCAGGTTTTAAAGCAAATTTGACTGAAAAAAACTACAAATGTTGAAATGTATGCCAGCTCACAAAATTTACCAGACTGTTGACACAAATAAGGAAATGGAAGCCGTTGTGACAACCGGCTCCCTCAGAAACTGTAATTATGACTAGAATCTTAAGTATGTTCGTAAGGTATTCCTAACCTCAGCGACATAAGCAAAAAACTTATATTCGCTTGACCAAAGAAGAGTTTTCATTATGACTCATGAATATGATATGTTAAAATATTAGAGGCAACTGTTGAAAAAGTAATGAAATGGACGGAATAAAGACTACAGTTTGCCAAGTTAGTCCATCCTCAAACAAACTTGCCTTCTCCGTTTAAAAGAGAGTAGTTGGAGGAACTTAATGAAACTGGATACTTAACACTCAATATAATTACATGAAATACATCGAACTGCAACGATAATTTTCGTTGTAGCTGGTTGTACTTTAATTTTTTTTGTTGACCTGTGAATTATAATCCATAGGTCAACAAAAAGATTTATTTGAACGGAAGAAGCAATGTTAAAGTTATTTCAAAATATATTGAGAGCACTGAATCCAAAAACCGTTAGTTCTAGATTTTCTGTTTACGGATGCACCTATTGTCTCAAGACCATATTAGGTTTTTTAAAAAAACTGGGTGGAATGGGGGAATATGCCATATGCCAAACAAAAATTAAGCGTTTGCGGAGATATGATAAAACAAGCAAACAGTACAATGAAAATATATTGTTTAACAAGATATAAAAGTAGAAATAAAAGTAGAGAACTCACAGAGCAATGAACAGGTAAAGTAGTTTTGGAAAGACAACTTAGGACAAGAAAAGCACTATGACAATAACGCAGACTGGATAACCTAAGAAGAAGAAAAACATGGGATCCAATTTCCCAAAAGAAGTCTATGCTGGAAAGAGAAAAGTAAGTAAGTGAAAGTCACCAAGTATAGATGTAATACCAAATCCATGACTGAATATAACTAAAAGCAGCTTATGATTCACAAACAATAGCGTTTAATAAAGTAATTGAAAACCCAAAAGACTAACCATAATGGTTTAATACAGCTTGCTTTTTTCTTTTATCAGAAATGATGAAAATTATAAGTCAAATAGCTATAGACCAATAAGATGCTTACCTACAGTACATAAATTGTTGAGTTCAATCTTTTCAGAGCGCAGCTTTAATCATATTCCAGCTAATGATATATTACCACAGGAACAAAAAGGATGTGCAAGAAATTAATTTGGATGCAAAGGTAAACTTCTGATTAACAAAGCGAAAATTGAAGAATGTAAAAGAAAGAAGAATAATCTAAGTGTAACATATAGACTACAGAAAAGCTTATGATAGTGCTCTACACAGTTGGATTTGGAAAATGTTGTCAATCTATAAATTCAAGGAACATTACAATGTACCTGAATGACGTACACGGTCTTATCGCAACAGAAAGATCCAATATCAGGCAAAACATATTCCATGGCGTTTTTCTTTCAACTTAATTATTTTGTTTAGCATTAGTACTCTTAACATCAGAAATTGATAGCAGTGGATATGGATGCAAGTTGAATAGGAGCAGTGTGCCAATCGATTTGAAATTTTATGCGTCCAGTGATGATCGACAGAAAGGAGAGCTACAGATTGAAAAGAAATTTAGTGATGGAATCAAACTGAGTTTTGATTTAGACAAAATGCCGAAGCATCTTGTTCAAGATAAACTGATGAGTACTGATAACACTGAGTTGAATGCATAGACAACTATCAATGAATTAGATCAACAAAGTGGATATAGATACCTTAGAAAAGATCCAAGTGATGGTATACAACATGCTAAAGTGGTTGAGAAGATCAGGAAAGAATATCATAGAAGAGTACAACTAATACTGAAATCAGAACTAAATAGCCAAAACAAAGTTGAAGCGATAAATTGCTTGACAATAACTACTCTACAATCTAGCTTCCGAGATAATTGATTGAAAATACTAGCTAAATAAATAAATAAATTGTACGAGAAGATGAAGTCAAATACTCGATCAGTAAAACAGCCCAAAACGTTGAAAAGGAAATGAAAGATGTGAATTTCATACCAAAACTAGATAAACCAAAGGCAGAAAACATGTAAGCATTGAAACAAGAACTAAAAATGAATTTGTGAAGAAAAATGATAAAAAACGAAGTAATTCACTCCACAGAAAGTACCCTGCATTTTGGGGGGAAACTACATGTAAAGCTTCAAAAATACAAACAGTGGCTTATATCAGACATCAAAGGAGAAACACAAGGATTATTGCCTGGAGCGCAGAAACAAGCGCTTTATACGTGAAATTACCAAAAATACATGGTTGGCAAAGAAGTCGATAGCAGATGCAGGATGTGTCACAAGGAATCCAAAACAGTTTACCACATACCAGCAGGATGTGTAGTATTAGCAATACTAGATTACATCGAAAGACACAACAATCCTATCGCATATGTACACTAAATATTTGTAATGACCTCGGAACTACAAATATTTTTTATTAATAAGTATCCTATAAACTTTTTGAAACGTGTTCAAGCAAATCTGCTTCTTGTCGTTTAGTGCCTCTACTGCTCTTCCAACTTTATCTTCAGAAGGAAGCACAAATTAATGGTCTGTCACTGTTAATAGAGAAGCACGTTAGATGTATAATCCACTGCTGGAAACAAACAAAATTGTGCCTTTCATACATTTTAATACATACGCTCACAATTGTTTTGGTTAAATACCATTTCCAGACGTTCAAAACTGTTAGAGATTTATACAAAAAAGACTATCAGGATATGGTGAAGCATTTTTACTCACCTCCAAGGTCAGGTTTTTCTGCTCCTGCCCATCGTTAGAAAGTCCTAAAACACACAGGAGAAACGAGATGCTAGTTCACTTAACGACAAAAGGAAACAGAAGTAAAAGTGTGAAACTATGGGCAATATGCAATGGCAGATACAAATGAATAGTGAGTACAGAAACTTAAATTTGTGCATGATGTTTTGGTTAAAAATACCTTGTTTTCAAGAAAGTTACATATTTTTGACAGATATCTAGTTCGATATCCATATATATTTGTTATAATGGAGCACAATACAAGGAAGATAGACATTAGTAGTAGTAGTAGTAGTAGTAGTAGTAGTAAGAGTAGTAGTAGTAGTAGTAGTAGTAGTAGTAGTAGTAATAGTAGTTTTTTACGATGAGTACATTTTAAATCTTGTTTTCTCTATGCAGTTCATAGATTCTTTTCCATATTCCACAATTTTTGCTTATCTTTCTTCGATGACCATATTAATGCACTGTAACGCTAGGGGGTCAGTATATTCAGAAGACTCTGCACCTAGGGCGGATCGAGGATTGTATCATGCCCCATCTGCATTGTTTGAACGAAGTACAACAGTGGCTGACTAGCAGGCTCTTTGTCATAACCAACAGTATTTGGCCATGTCCGAGAAACCTGAGAATTAGGCGGACCGGGTCGCCCACTATCTCACCACCTATTTGAGTACTGATTTTGTCACACTCCTCAAACACCGTGTAAATTTTTCTTAGTTGCTGTAGTTCCTATATTTAATACGGCATTCACATTTGATTAAGGTTTTAAATATTTTTGAATAATACAATAACAAACGACATGTTAGTAATCGTTCGGCTTGAATTGAACAGAAAGTACTTTGAAAACCTCTCATGTCACTTCTGTATGTATTACGCAGAGGTTTCTTCTTCACATAAGAATTTGTAAACCTCAGACGCCCCAACAAAGATCACATGAAGAACTCCATGTTATTCAAAAAACAATTCAAGAGTCATTCTGAAAGTAGATAGGAGTGATAAAAGTATTTTACTTGTACCCCACAATCATGCAGTGTTAAGATTCCAAGAAATTACAAGGTATTGCATTGAGATGCAGACTTAGTCTTTTTATTACTGCACCATTTGGCATAATATAAAGCTTTCTTCTGCTTACCTGGAAAAACTTAAAAAGGATTGGAAAGAAATAAAATTAGAAATTAAAAAGCCAGATCTTGACTGGGAATGAAGTAAGTGATTGAAAATGTCGTTTGTCTTGGATGCTTGAGCTGGTTCGAGGATTTCAAAAGAAAACTATGGCATTTGTGAGGTAATAAGGTATGTGGGATAGCTTTATGGCAAAGGAGGCTTGTAAAACGGATCATATAATTCCTGAAAAACGTTATTTTGGAATACTGCAGTCATTTGTAAAGAGGTTTAAATGAACTTTTGGATAATGCTGCAAAGATAACTTACACCAAAGAAGTAGCTATTGCCGAATATCACAAGAATATGAACAAAAAACAAATTATACTTTTTAGGGTTTCCAGTTACCTTTTCCGCTGTTTCTATGTTGCACCAGAGAGTAATCTATACCTGTACATAACTAGAGAGAATTTGGAATTCTTTTCTTTTTGTGTAATGTGAGTTTAACTCTGTACAATTATTTCTAATGACAAAAGAGACAGACACTTTTACTCCGAAAAGATGCATGCCATTCTCATATTGTGCTTTTGAGCTGTCGTCTCAGCAACAGTTGATCCTTCATCAGACGAGAAGTGATCGTGAAGAGGGATGGTGAGTCTTTTTCAGTTCCACATTGTGGTAAAAAAAATTGTTTCTTCTTCTCTCTAGTTTACTCTCTTATCGGGGTCATTGTTTTTTACTAACTGTTACCAGCTGTTCCTACTTAATGTCAATTTTCACTTGTTTTTTCTTCTCTCCTGACTTTTTGAATGCCACTCCTTCATCTTCTGTTAGACATCCCTGCTCTTCATGTCTAACTCTCTAATTTCCATGATCTATTTTTAAAAAAGTCTCTCACTACTTTTTCTCCTTATCTATTTTCCTTGTCTGATTTGTAAACAAACCTATTGTTAATTCTATGACTTTATTTCGATACTTCAACGACTTTTGCTGATCTTCTGATAAATCCATTTCTTATCCTGCCTCAAGCAAAATTAGAAGCAACTGAAATGTGGTGTCTGAGAAGAATGCTCCGTACATGATGGACAGAAAAAAACTCAAACAAGGACGTCCTTGCCCTGGCCAACACCAAAAGATCACTTATTAATACAACAAAAAAGGCAGATGCAATTCCTCTGGCACATTATGAGACATCCAAGTCTGGAACGCCTTGCTTTGTTAGGAAAGATCAAGGGCAGGCGAGCCAGAGGAAGACAAAGAAAGACAATTTTACAGTCTCTAAACAATTGGACTTCAAACAAATGTCTGGGCTGTAATGAACTGATCCATGCCTGCAGTGATAGGATGGTCTGGAGTCGCATGATCGTCGATGCTTGTATCAGGTTTGGCACCTGACCAAATCAACCATCCTGTCTCCTTTTGTCACATCACTTTCCCGTCACGTTCGCAATTTCCCCCTCTGTTTCAATGAGAAGTATCATTTGCAACAGAAACATTGAAGGCTTACCATCACCATTTATGCCTTGCTCCCAGTCTGATAAGAAATCTCATGCAGCAACTGACCTTCCTCTTATCGAAACATTCCACCTGTCACATCAATGAAATGAAAGGGAGATGTTAGTTGCTGCTAAAAAACAGAGCCTTTTGAAGGGAAAGGTTACGACAATCTTGGTAATTTCTATTTTTCAACAGAAACGTGAAAGCACGTTGCTTGCATTTTCTGAATTTTAATTCTCCTACCAAGACGTTAGATACGTACGTTAGATAGTACGTTAGTTAGTACGTTAGATATCAGTCTGGGCCCTGAACATTTCCAACACATTCCTCCTTGATAATATGTTGACTTCACCATTTGTCAACACCTCTCTGGGTACATTGAATTTGTCTTGTTTCCTCTTTCAGTGGCTTCATCCAGATTAAATTACATAATCAAACTGTTTTACCGTCATATTTGCAGACAAGAAGTACATTACCCCATAAATCTTGTAAACTTTCTCTATAAATTTCTACAAATTTAATAAATTTCGGTAAATCCATTGAAAATATCCACAATCCAATTCAGATTTTCAAGAAAATAAAGGAGAAACGAAAAAACGATTTTCATGAAAGAAATTTATTGCTGTTGTCCTCTGCAATTATCACCAGTTGGCAGAAATTAGTGTAAGTGTGAAGTGTGGCAGGAATGACTAGCGTGGCAAAAATGACAGCTGCGTTTCAGCCTCGAGATCGTAATATTTCTGATAAAAAAAACGGGGGCAGCATCGTTTGAACTGAGTTACTCTTGAACTCTTAACCTTGCTACTTTGATCCTCCAGCCGCATCGCAGCAACGGGCCACAGTTCTCCTCCATTTATCACGGTCTTTAGCAGATTTTTGGGCTTGGAACCAGTTCGTACCACCGGTACGTAGGTCTTCAGTGACAGTTGATCTCCAGGTCTTTATGGGGCGTCCTCGTCGTCGTTTACCAACCGGTCTCCAATTCAAAGCCACTTTTGCTGGGCGAGAATCAGGAAGACGGACGATATGGCCCATTAGTTGCAATCTTCGTCGTTTCAGGATGGTGCGTAAGTATTCTGTAGATGCCTTCTCTAAGATGACTAAATTTGATATTCTGTCTTGCCATGTGATTTTCATTATCTTACGAAGACAGTTAAGTTGAAAAACGTCTATGCTGCTGTAAATTTTTTCAGTTCCTTACCAGCTTTCACACGCATACAAAAGGATAGAAAGTACCAGGGCTGAGAACAGTCGCAGTTTTACTGATAATGATATCGAATTACATTTCCAAACAGGTGTGAGTTTTTTGAAAACTGATGCAGCTTTCCCAACTCTTATTCGAACTTCTACTTCTGTATCACCAACGTCCGATAGGCAGCTTCCAAGATATGTAAAGTTCTTAACAAAATCCAAAAATTTACCCTCAAGAATTATATTCTGGACGTTATTATGCTTTTCTAATAGTTGGATTTTAGTTTTATTATCACTGATTGTCAACCCCACTTTTGCACTAGTACTCTGTAACGAATCTGTCATTGCTTGCATCGTGGCACAATACGTTAGCTAGTATTGCAAGATCATCAGCAAAGTCTAAGTCAGTCAAACAACCATTGTTCCATTGGATGCCATAACACGGATTATTCAAAGCTTTTTTCAGCACGTAATCAATAACGATCACGAAGAAGAATGGAGAAGGGATGTCACCTTGTTGTACACCAGTATCTGTGCAGAATAGTTGAGAGACGCCGGAATTGGTCCTGACAGAGCATTTGGAATTTTCGTACATTCGTTTAAATATTTCAATAAACTTCTGAGGAATACCATACGTTCTCAAGATCTGCCACAAAGCAGGACGATAAACACTGTCAAATGCCTTCTTTAAATCAACGTAGTTTATAACAACAGGGTGCTGAAATTCAAGTGATTGTTCTATGATAGTTCGGAGAGAAAATATTTGCTCGTTACAAGATCTTCCACGTCTAAAACCGACTTGTTCTTCCCTGAGCTAGACATCCATTGGCCTTTGAAGTCGTTTAAGAAGTATTCGACAAACTAATTTTCTTGCAATACATAAAAGAGTGACCCCTCTCGAATTATTGCAATCCGAAAGGTTGCCCTTCTTGGAAGTCTTGTTATAGCGCCTATTTTCCACTCTTCAGGGATTTTACAAGTATTCCAGATAACGTTTGTAATGGACGCTACTTCTGTAACCATAGCATCACCATCGCATTTAAGAAGTTCAGCTGAGATGTGATCAAGTCCAGCAGCCTTGTTGTTTGGTAGTTCACGTAAGCATGTTGAAACTTCATCTAATGAGAAGTCGTCAAGAAGAATATCAAGTTCTTCTATATCTGCCAACTCATCAGTAAAATTGAACGTATCAGTAGGTATCGGTTGGTTTAATACTTCATGAAAGTGTTCAACCCAACGTGTTTGTTGCTCATCAGACGAGAGTAGTATTTTGCCACTTTTGTCCTTTATAGGTACCGATGTGTTTGGCCTTGTTCCCGTTAAGTCCCTCACAATTCTATATAAGGAGCGGGCATCGTTTCTGGAATTGCTGTTTCTGCTTCACGACAATTGTTCTCATACCAATTTTTCTTATCGTTTTTGCAGCTGTATTTTACTGCTTTGTTAAGGTCGTTGTACAGATGTCCCAAGTTCCTCATATCTGACGGTTGTTTTGCTTGATCCCTTTTTTCTTTGATTTTCTTACGTTCATCTACGAGTGTCCAGGTGTCATTAGATGTCCATTGTTCCTTTCGAGAGCCACGTCTATAACCGATAGTTGATTTGGCTGCGGCCTCGACTGCAGATTTAAAATTTGCCCATCTCTCTTTAATATAATGTGTTTGTTCAAGTGCTGAAAAACGATTACAAATCTCGACACTATAGCGTTGATGTACTCCCTCATCTTTCAACTTGACAATATCTAGTGCTTTGCGTTTTTCAGATTTCATCAACCGCTTAAACTTAAGTTTAAGTTTTCCTACAACTAGGAAGTGGTCACTACCACAATCCGCTCCTCTAAACACACGCACATCTCCTATTGAAGATCTCCACTTACTACTGATTCCTATGTAGTCGAGTTCCTTCTTTGTGACATGATCAGGTGATAACCAGGTGTATTTGTGAATTCGTTTGTGTTGAAAATATGTATTGCTTATGCTCAAATAATTGAAATTACAAAGGCTAACAAATCGTTCATCATTGTTGTTTATTGAATTGGCAATGCCGTGAGGGCCAAAGATCGTTTCAAAGCCCTCTCGAGATGAATCAATTTGTGCATTAAAGTCGCCAATCAGCAGCTTTATGTCATGATTTGGGGCATCGTTTAGTGTGTCTTGTAAAACATTATAAAATTGATCTTTCTCGGTATCACTGCATTCGTTTGTAGGAGCATAAACTTGAATAATAGACACTTTAGCATGTTTGGTTTGAAAACGAGCTGTTATAATGCGTTCATTGATTGGTTTCCACCCCAACATTGATTTTTCGGTTGACTTTGTCATACAAATTCCTACGCCACGAATATGATATTGTGAATGTCCAGAATATATAATCGAAACGCCTTCAGAAGACATTTTACCACTGTTTGTCCATCTCGTTTCGCTTAGACCAAGAATGTCAATTTTGTAGTTAATCATCTCTTTCAGAACTTGGCAAAGTCTTCCTTCTTGATGTAACGTTCTTACATTCCAGGTCGCTATTTTTGTAATAGTTTTAGCATTGAAAACAAGAGTGTTCGGAATATAAGCGTCCTTATGGCTTTGACCTATATTCGTCATTATAACATTCGGTGATGAAATCTCTGTTTCAATACTGTGAGTTAAATGAATTTGATCTGTGGTTTCTGTAGTAACAATTTTTTACGAGATAAGGTTACTAGCCTTATGCAAAACCAGACTGGATATACTGCCAGTAGGTCAGTCCCATGCATGGATTTAGCCTACAGCTGGCCGAAGCTCACTGCAGTTACCGTCTCCCGGCTGTGCTCCTCACGTGTAGAAGCCTCGGACCCACCATGCATGGTGCCCGCATAGTTCGGTGCCAGAGGCGGTAAACTAAGGTGGCTCAGGAGACAAACTATTAAGGTTGACCTCAAATTATCCAAAAATTCCTTAACGAAAACATTGGTCTAAGTCAGTGGTAGAAACGAGTTGCGATAGTGAAGAAGAGCAATAGTATAATGCAACAATTTTGGAAGGAGTCCTTTAAATCTGCAGGTTAGTTTTTTGTTTTGACCTGTCCATACATCAATGGCGATCACTAGAAATACTACCCCCGGTTATGAAAACAATAGGATTTCAAAATGGATATACGTCACTAATCAATTCAACAGAAAGGATGTATCCCCAGGCTGCCATTGGTCGAATAAATATTGTGACGTTTACTGTCATATCTGCCAGACTAGTTATTTTTGGCACTGCACGAAAGTGCTTGTTGCATGATGCGATCGATCAACACGTGTGTCAAAAGTTACTTGATGCTTGGACTTGGTCTAAGTCTCTATCATGTGGTTTTGGGTTTTTGAAATAATAGACCGGTGGAAAAACTGAGAAGAGATCGAAATTGGAAAGTAGGAAGCGAAAGGGACTTGTGAATATTGACAGCTCGTGAATAATTTATTACTCATTTGCTTCGTTTCCGTACTTTGACTCATCAGGAGGGAGCTCCTTTTATTGCTCAACTAACACCAAAAAACTCAAGACGCAATGGTAAACCCAATGGAATTTCCTGCGACATCATTTTATTTTGAAGGTTTACGAAACTAAGGATACTCGCTGATTAACATTACAAGAGACGATATACTTTTATTGACAAAAAGGGGGTTTTAGATGCTTTAGTCACTCAAAATATTTAAATACCAAGGAGGCTGGCTACTTTAATGTCAGAGACAGTTTGTGAAACGCCCAAGTAGACTCCTATTGAAACTTGAACGCACGAATTCAGGATATAGGATATGCTCTAGCGTTCATAACTCTTGAACCATATTTCCCACCAAGAACTGAAAATAGTTATATGAGAAAATATTCTAAAGCCACTCGAGTACCCTAGACCACAATAAAAGATAAGCAAATGAAGACGGTCAACAACCATAGTCCTGTGTTAATGAAATTAATTATCTGCACTGTTTGATTCAAAATCAAAGTTATTCCTTAAAAGCACATAACAGAAGGTTAAAAACCTTACTTGGAATGACATTTTTCACATCTAGAATTGTGGAATTTTTTGCTTGCAATGCCTAAATTTTTACCTAAATAATTGTTTTTGCAGCAAAAACACATCCAATCGAGAAACAAAAAGGGATATTATCAGATGCCAAATAATTGACAATAAAAAGATGTAATGTCATTAAAAATAAATGAATTTGGAATTACATAGTTCTGTTGCACCATCTGTTTAATTTATAACTTACTCTGCAATCAGCACTTATTCTTCATTAATTCCAGATGATAAAAAGGTGTTTGGATGCCAGGCCTAATAACTTTATACTCTTTAAATGATTGAACCTGTGAGAGCTGCAATTGCCCTTAAAACTACATGTTAACATATGCTTCTCATTAATTTGATAAAACGTTATTTTAAGATTTAATCGGTTTTTGAAGTTACTTCTTGCAAGTAACTTCATGCAAAAGCACAACAAAATTTTTTTTGTGGACAAGAAGATAAAAAATGGTAGAGCTTCTTCTTTTTTGCCTTCAAAAATAATATAAAGTGGTTTATTATTTTTTAAGCAATATTGATTTTAGTTTAAAATGATATATTATACTATGAGAATAGGCCATTAGTTAAGGCAACCTAAATGTTTATAATCACTGTGGCCAACATGTTCCACTCTTTTATTAAATCGATTAAGCAATCATATTTTATAATTTTCAAATTTCTCTTCTTTTTTTAAAATATGCAATACCATTTTAGACTAACTGGAAAGTATGAGTCCAACAGTAAACATTTCACTACAACTGTAAATTGTTAAAATTTTTTAAATACACATTAACCAAAAGCAGTAAGGGAAGAAGCTGATGGGGACAGTTAATTTCATAATAGACGCAGTAAAAATTTATAAAATTGGTGATGACAATATCAGCAGTATTTTGCAACAGGGTATCATTGCTGACTCCAAATACTAAACAAGATCAGATTGTTTCTAGTTTCTTTCCAAACCGATCTGCCTTGCTTGTGGGTTGCTGGTGCTCTTCATTACCAAGTTGCTAGTATGTGTAGGTGACACCAGGAGAAATCCTGGGAAACCTCGAGTGACAGGATAATAACTGTTGGGCCTTTCTCACAACTGAAAAACCAAGCAGAGAATGTGCGTCTCCGACGCCCCTGTAGTTGGAAGGTATATTCTCGGTGCAATCTTGGTCACAGATACATGCTGGAGAGGCGTTTTTTTGGGTTCTGGATATTCACCGGTGAAGGGAGGTTGGTTTCCAGTTTCATGAAGCCGGATCAAACTCATGGGGATGGTCTTCAACTCTGCCTCCAGCAGACAACAACAACAACAACAACAAGATAATCTTTACATGTTCTAGGAAAGTTTTAGGATATTTTAGTCGCACCAATGATATATAGTTGTTGGTGTGAAGTAAAAGTTCAAAAGAACGTTTCCAACAAGATGGTACCTGACCAATTTCAAATCAACATTGCAGTTTCCCCCAAAGTCAGTCACTGTAAATACGGAGAAACTGTTGATTACAATTCAGTCTGAAGCTACTTCAAAAATATTTTGCTGAGGTATTTTTCTAAGATGTTATTAGTTTTTAATGTTACGATTATTTCATTAGCTTTTCTGATTTATTTGATGACTTGTCGTTACGAGTGCCATCCTTTTCTTGAAATGTATGATTCACTTCTTACATCTTTTGATATATAAGCAGTTCATGGATGAATCCCTAACTACTTTTCTTTTGAAAATAAATCTAATTATGCATGTTACCCACACAACTAATTCAGTACAGGCTTGTCAAATATGAATTACCATTTGTAATAATTCAATTCTTAATTGAAATTAATTGAAATGAAATTTTAAAATATATATTTTCAGAAAGCGTCTAGTCATGTTGGCAGTGAGAAGCCAAAAAAATTGGTCGCGCCCGCTGAAAAAAAAAAGCTATTGAAGGTGGTGGGCATTGCAAAGTATAACCAGTGCATTTGGCAGACCAAAGCTATTGATTCCTTGGACCACGTAAACTACCGTAATTTCTCTAATTTAGTACGGCCTAAAAAATAATTATTTCGGGCATGCTGCACTAATAATTAGAAGGAATAAATTACTATCTTTAGACCACTTCTAGCCCGCATTAATATTTAGAGGAAAATTTAATCCTTCCCCCGTGGAAGAAAAGTCAGATATTTTGATGATTCCAGCTGGTTGTACTTCCAAGTGCCAGCCTTTGGATGTTTGTATTAACCAGCCTTTCAAGGCAATTCTTAGAAAATGTTGGGTTGCGTATGTATCAGAAATGATAGATAAAAAACTCGATCAAATTCCTGCTCCCTGTCGCCAACACATGATTGGCTGGGTGGAAAAGGCATATAACGTATTCAGTGCCGATAGTGAAATGGTGAAGATGTCTTTCGAAGTCTGTGGTATTACCACTACAGACAAATCAAAAGTCAGAAGTGGAAAATTCTACAAGCTTTGTATGCAGAATGCAAGCGAGCATCTTCAGCAAGAAGACAGCGAAAAAATTGATTAAGTGGACCATTTTTGTTTGTAGTTTTTGTTAGTTTTTTGCAAAGAAAGGATAAAGTGTTAAAAATAATTTTAAACTTATTTTTACCTGGTTAAAATAAAATCTATCCGCACTATAATAAGAGGAGAATTTGACCCTTCCCGCACTAAATAAGAGGAAAATTGAAAATTCTATGGAATGCACCCACACTATTAATAAGAGGAAAATAAATTGTCCAATTTTCCAATTTTTAATTGCCGCCCTAAATAAGAGGCCGTACTAAATTAGAGAAAATACGGTAGTCTGTATTAATCGATTCTTACAAGGACATATAAAGGACATAAACGGACTTTATAGCAATGAGCAAAAAACAACTGTGAAACCGATTTCTGTGTAATCATTGATGATAAAAAGAAGCATACTTCCAAGAGTTCCACGAATTCAGTTCGTCATGAAAAACTAGTGAAGAAATTTGCCTCGACACTTACTTCTTGACAGAAAAAGCAACATATGAAATGCTGCAAATTAATCTTTTTGGTGCATTAGCGCCAGTTTTTACTGTACAAAAAAGTATTTTTACTGAAAGGAGAATTCAAGAAGGTGAATTTCGAGTAAATGAACTGTTAAGGTATTTAAACATTTGGAATTCTCTAATGGTAGACCATATCCGTTTGGATGATACTAGGAATTTGAAGAAAGTTGAGTATGATCCCACAACAGGAAGGTTTGTTTGAATTGTACTACCAATCAATAATGGGCTTCCTATTACGAATTTCTGTAATCATATATTTCAAAAATTGAGCACGCTTACAACTTTGCTACAGTCGTTTCACCTGTCTACAGCATTGTTGCTTAATGAGTTTCTGTTGATGCACCATCATTTGTTTTATTTTTTTATGCACAACTTCAAGGTATCCACACAACAAAATTGAGCATAGATTAGCATATCTCAATGATAAATTGAACAAAATAAACCCTTAAGTAGTTTCCTATAGAGGAGATGGACCCAGTCAGCTTTTGAAATCGATGCTAAAGAACAGCAGACCTTGCATGACCTTGAACAATTCAAATGTACTAGAAGACTGGACTTCCTTTGCTATGCCAAAATTGATGCCTGACAGTCTGACTGGTCAAGACACTGTGAATTTTATTGCAAACCTAAGGTCAAAGCATATTACTCTATCGGTGGTGATAAGCATTGGCTGTAAAGTTACATGCCAGGGACATTTGATTGCCACATTGGAAAAGTTTCTAAAGACAAACCATGTACTCACACAAAGAGCAATAAACTGCAAAGATAAGAAAAATTACTCTAGCATTGAACTTTTGCTGAAACAGTGTGTCGAGGATTGTTTGCATGAAGTGAGTCAAAGCGTGAGAGTAAAAGGTACAGCCATCTGCCTGAGACTCTTGAGAGACATTAAGGATACTTTCTTTAACATATCTCTTTCCCCACTTTGTCGACAACGTGTGATTTGGAAATTGATTTACTTTCTGAGAACTTGGGGAGTATGTGTTTCAAACCAAAACCTTCCTGAATGTGATATTTTGTCACAAATAATGTTTATATGTGCACCGACTTAAATGCCCACATGTTAAGCAACATAACTTGGAATATTTTCCCACCTGAATGCCTCACGGTATAGAAATATGGACCGCAGCTCTTGCGCACCTTACGTTCTATGACTCGAACTTTTTCCACGATTGTTAATTTTTCTCGCAGAGGAATGATGAAGATTCGTAAGTTTCAATTTATTATATATGCAGAGGCTGATGAAATTATAGCTTTTCCTCAGGTAAAACGTTTGCTCCAAGTTTAGGAGGAAAGTGATAATACGTTTAGCTTGCCAACAGTAAAATAAATTGCTGAGACAATTTTTAGGGGAAAAAGGATGCTATGGGTACCTATGAAAACTAGCAATCCACTTAGTCATATGAAGATTAGAAACTTATTTAAAATGTGGAGAAAGTTGTAGGAAATGTTGTATAAAATGACCAAGAGTGTTTTAGAATGCTACTCACATACAAACGGAACAAATTGTACCAGACCCCAAAACTAATACAGAGCAAACGTCTGTCAGGGAGGACTTAGCAACGCTTCGCCTCAGAATGTATCACTCGTCTCATGTTTATTAGAAAGTTAGAAAAGAAGATTCGGTGCCGAAAAATAAGACCAATGGTCCTGAATAAAATAGAGCAGAACTTCAGCAGGTGCAATTTCACCTGTCCTTTGGGCCATATCTCAGAAAGACAATTGCCGTCTATCTTTTTCAAAAAAACTATCAGTTATCTTGCGATAGATTGCATGGAGTTCGTTCCCAGCAATCTTTGCATCTTTTCAGAGGAAGAGACATAAATGGATGCGGTCCACAGAACAGTATGAGAGCAGGCTATCTTTGCGTATTTGAAAGGGTTGACAAGAACGATAAATGTCTCATGGGAAGAATTGACCAATTCTCTTTTGTGCAAGGTATGAAAAGGGACAGGAAGTATTCCTCAGATTATGTAGACATGACAAAGCTGTCATTCAGGCAATTGGGATTGAGCCATTTGCAGCAGAACGTTGGCAGTACTAATTTTGTTGCTTTTATCACATTGGGTTTTGTTTTCACACCTGGCCATATTTCTTTGGAATTTGACCTTGCGATCATTGATCACAAAACATCAACGCCCATTAAACACTTAATCAAGTAAGCGTTTATGTATCTGTTCAAGCGGATTAACACAACAAATTGACATTTGATTTGTGTTTATGAAGCTGGTTTGGCTTTGTTTGTCAGGATTCTTGAGTGCCAAATAACCGTCCAATTTCAAAAATTTGGTTCACATTTCACGACGGTAAGGAAAAATTTTAGAAAGGAAAATCACAGAAATAGGGTGAGAAAAATATGAGCTCCGAAAAGGTTAGAAAATAAACTTTTGGAACTGGCCATTACTTTATCTTAGAGGAGAAGCCATTCCGCAAGGTTGTGGAATCGGGATATTTTAAGTGTGTCTTGTACCATCAATTTTAACATCAAGTCAAAAAGGTTATTAATGTTAATTCTCGTCGAATGTTAATGTCTCCTGCTATCCTTTTAATTCTTAGCGGGGATGGTTAATGGAGGGGTTTGTTTGTTTTAAAAGTCAAGATATGAACTTGCGAGTTACCAATACCATGGTGTTTAGTTATCTTTTCACCCCGGGAGTTACTTCACTGTCATGTTGGATGGGGATGTGCGTCAGTTTTTGGTTAGTTTTTGGTCTAAAAATTCTGGGATTTAGATATAGTTTTATAAATTCTGGGATTCGGATATTTCCCCACAGTCTTGGACTGTGTCATAATAGAATTGCTTGCACGGCACACCCCTGTATCAACTTACTGTGAAACACCCCCAGGGGGCTGTCATGATTTCCTTGGTAAGAACATTCATTTATTAAGAACTCCACTTTTTAGCATGTTTTTTGTTTTTTTTTAGAAATGTTATATTCCCAGTCCGTCCTGGGTATGACGTTAAACTGCACCCGGCAGCAGGACCCTAGTTCGGGAGTTCCGGGGTTTTGAGGAGAATGTCACTACCTTTTAACTGCTGTTGTGCTGGGTCACCCTTGGGCAAGGTGTAGCACCCAAATGCCTCCCTCACTGGGTTACGTTGTCCCAAGAGCACTGTTCCTTGTGGCTGGTGACAATAAATACTGACCAAAGAGAGATAGCTTTTTGCTCCCACTGCCTTGTGGGTGGTCTTGGCTGACCAAAGGCTGATGGTGGCTAGCAACCAGAGAAGGCGGAAGAACCCTGTACGGGTCAACGGCAGCTAGCTAGAGCTGGTGTTCTCAAGAAACACACCCGGCAGAAGGCAAAGGCAAACCACTGCTGTATCATGCCTAGTAAAATCATGGTCAAATCTGTTTATGAAAGAAAATCTAACGACGTGAATGGGGTCTCCTCTATATCCAGTGGAGACACCTCGTCCGGTAGGGATGGTCATATGCAACAGGTGACCCCAGACCGTAATCAAACTACTGTTTGCAAAAAACGACATCTAAAAATAGGAACATGGAATGTGAGAACATTGTATGAAAAAGGAAAGCTACAAAATGTAAAGCAAGAAATGGATCGACTGAAAGTAAACATTTTGGGAATAAGTGAAATGAGGTGGTCAGGAGCAGGAAAAATGGTTAGTGATGAGACAACTGTAATCTACTCATGTGGAGAAAAACATCAGCATGGTGTTGGAATAGTGCTGGACAAAGACAGGGCAAAGAGTGTGATCGGATTCTGGGCTATTTCTGAAAGAGTATTGTTAGTCAAGCTAAAGGGGCAGCCTTTTAATTTATCTATCATTCAGGTATATGCTCCAACATCAGAGCATACAGATGAGGAGGTTGAGACTTTTTATGAGGAAATAGAAAAAGCAAAAAAGCAGTGTAAGTCACAGGAGATAGTGTTGATTATGGGTGACTTGAATGCCAAAGTGGGAAAAGGAAGAGAAAGAAATACAGTTGGACCACATGGGCTTGGTGAAAGAAATGAAAGAGGTGAAAGGTGGATCCAATGGTGTCAGGAAAATAGTCAGGTCATTATGAACACTTGGTTTCAACACCATCGAAGACGACTGTATACATGGATAAGTCCAGGAGACAGAGCAAGAAATCAAATTGATTACATAACAATCAACCAGAGGTTCAGAAATGCAGTTCAGCAGGTGAAATGTTACCCAGGAGCAGATTGTGGCAGCGATCATGCGTTGTTAATGTGCCACCTGAAGATTAAGTTGAGGAAACTGAAAAAATCCAAAATAACACCAAAGTTGGAGGTATCCCTTTTAAGTAGGAATAGGGTATTAAAACAGCAGTTTAAAGTGGAGGTTCAAAATCGTTACAACGCTTTGAAAGATGAAGGTGAAACACTCGATGAATGGACTATTTTTCGGGATGCCATAGTACAAGGAGCTGAAAGTGTCATTCCTAAAATCAAGAAAAGGGCAAAACAAAAGTGGATGACTGATGAAATACTCGAATTGATGGATAAGAGAAGGGCTGCAAAGCAGAAAATTGATAAGTACAAAGAACTGAATAACAACATCAGAAAGAAATGTAATGAGGAAAAGGAAAACTGGCTCAATAGCAAGTGTAAGAAAATTGAAGAACTGAAAAATAAAGATGCAAGGAACATATATCACGAAATTAAGGAGATAACTGGAAAGAAAAACTGTAGTTCTAGTGGATGCATAAGAGCCAAAGATGGCAGTATTATTCTGGAAAAAGAAAAGATCCTTGGCAGGTGGACAGAATATATAGAGGAATTATTTGAAGATGAAAGAGGAGAGAAGACAGTGATAAGAAAAGAAAAGGAAGGCCCAACTATAATGAAAGCAGAAGTTCAGTTTGCTATTCAAAAAATGAGGAAAGGAAGAGCAGCAGGACCTGACAACATTGTCATAGAATTGGTGAAAGAGCTAGACGAGTTTGGAGTAGAAAAAATAACTGATATTGCAAACAAAATATACAACACAGGGTACATTCCAGCTGACCTCAGCAAATCAGTGTTTATAGCTTTGCCAAAACGACCTGGTGCAACTGAATGCGAACTACACCGGACCATCAGCCTAATGAGCCACATGATGAAACTGATCCTGAAAATTCTGTTGAACAGAATGAAGATCAAAATAAGGCACGAGATCTCACAAGAGCAAAATGCATATATAGAGGGAAAAGGTACCAGAAATGCTATTTTTATCATAAGAATGATGGCTGAAAGAGCAGTGGAAGTCCAGAAGGATTTGTATTTGTGCTTTATTGATTACAGCAAAGCATTTGATAAAGTGAGGCACCATGAATTGTTTAAAATGTTGAAGGACTTAGAAATTGATGGAAAAGATTTGCAATTAATTCAGAACTTATACTGGGAACAGATGGCAGCTATCAGGGTTGATGGAGAAATGAGCAAGTGGTCTTCAATCAAACGAGGAGTAAGACAAGGATGTGTTCTATCACCGGATCTGTTCAATCTGTATAGTGAAATCATCTTAAGAGGTATCAAGAACATGCCTGGAGTGAAAATCGGAGGTGTAAACATAAATAACTTAAGATATGCTGATGACACTGTATTGATAGCTGAAAGTGAAGTGGATTTGCAGAACATCTTAAATAAAGTAGTGTTAGAAAGTGAAAAGAAAGGACTCCAGATTAACATCAAGAAAACAGAATGTATGGTGATATCAAAGAAAAGTGTATCCCCAAAGTGTACTTTAACTATCAATGGAGAATTTGTAAAGAATGTTAAAAAGTTTACTTATCTTGGTAGTTTGATAACATCAGATGGAAGATGTGTGAACGAAATAAAGAAACGAATCACTTTGGCGAAGGATGCTTTTAGTAAAATGAGTTTAGTTTTCAAGAACAGGCAGCTGCAAGTAAAAACTAAGATTCGAGTCCTAGAATGTTATGTGTGGTCTGTTTTGCTTTATGGGTGTGATGCTTGGACCATCAATGAAAGCATGAAGAAACGAATAGAAGCAGTGGAAATGTGGTTCCTGAGAAGAATTCTTAGAATATCTTGGACTGACAAAGTGAGCAATGAAGTGGTATTAGAGAGAGCAGGAATGAAAAGAAAGTTGATGAAGGTAATTAGAAAAAGACAACTGCAGTTTCTGGGTCATGCAATGAGATGTGAAGGAATGGAAAACTTGGTGTTAACAGGGAAGATTGAAGGAAAGAAAAGTAGAGGAAGACAGAGACTGAAATTCATTACCAGCTTGAACAAGGATCTCCAGTTCAAGAGGAGTGACTGTGAAATTTTAGCACTGACAAAAGAGAGAAATAGATGGAAGACCATGATCTTCAACGTCCTGAAAGGATAAGGAACTCAGAAGAAGAAGAAGAAGAATATTCCCAGTATTGATAATTGTTGTTATTTATACGAGTTATCTCTGCGATTATCAACATGGAACTGTTTGAAAATAGTGATAAATCTGAACATAAATCCTGCTAAATCACATAGATTTCGATAAAACCAAAAGAATATGATAAAGGAAATGGAATAATTCATAAATTCATAAATCTCTGTGAACCTTTATAAGTCCCTTAAAAATGGCTGTGATATAAAAATCTATAAATCTCATACGATATTTTGTGGAGTGATTTGCCCCTCGCTTGAAATTAATCAGTCTTTCAACAAGCCTGATTTTGACCCAATAATCATCATAGGTCCCAAAATGATATAATTAGTCTTTTCAAGTTTGTTCTTAATCAATCAATAAAATCACACAAACAGAAGAAAAGCACATTCTAAAAATATCTCCAAAGCAAGCCCTTTGCACAATAATTTTTAGTGGAAAGGGCTCGTTTTAGTAACAGAGTAATAGTTTAGTTTTAACTATTAATCGGTTACAGAATCTTGTAAATTGGAAATAAAAGTTACCTCTCTGAATGCGTTTTGTCTTCTTTGGAAACGAAGCTGATGTGTAAAGAGCCATTATCCAAACAATATGTATAAATTTTATTCCTACTAACTAGTACAAGACTACAAAAAATGAACTCATCGACCGTTATGCTACGGTACATTGTCTTTGGGTTCACTGAAATCTAACTGACTATTCGAGCATTCGAGTATAAATATATCGAATTTCGATTCGTGTGATTTCCCTTTCAAGTCGCTGTAAAAAATTCCACGTTTTCAGTCATTGTCTTCAACAAATACAACAAAATTAGCAAATACATACAGTTGGGATAAATATTATGGTTGACTTCTCTTGGCTTTTTCTAGTTAGCAGTTATCTTATAACTGGACAAATTCAGTGGTATTAAGGGTTTGGATTTACTTGAGAAATATCTTATTAAACACCTTAGGGCTGATGTTCTAAGGGATTTAATAAGGAATTTCTTGAGTATTTCAAAAAAGCTTCCTGGGCTTTGCAAGAACTACGGCAGTCCATTTTTTATTGTTCGCTTAAAGACCTGACCAATTGAGAGAAGACCAACACGTCGATGGTTGCGAGTATTAGATGGACCAATGCCATTCTTGTAGACGGAACAACATTAAAAACCTTCTAGGAGAGCGGCAAAAAAGATCCTAAACTATTAGCTTTAGATCAAGATTTAGATAAAGCTCATGAATAATTTTTGCAACTAACCTTGGATTTATGATGACAGAATCCAAAATCTGAGCAGTTTGCGTAGGGAACTCCGGCAAATTAACACCAGTGTCATTTAGAAAGGAATTATTGGAAAACAATCTAACATAGAGATCAACCTTTTCTTTAGAGGTCAAAGAAAACAATCGACTTCCCAGAATTAATAACACTGTTGTAAGTCTTCCAAAAACCTCCGCTTCCAAACCCTTGAGTAGAAATAAATTCTCAGCCAGGCTCACCGTAGCAAGATTTAGCATCAGGAATCACCCTTTTTAAAGCATTACTAGCTCACCTTGAAGAAACACGAGATTCATCAGTTTGATCACGTTGAAACTGAACATAGAAATAATTGCGATAAGCAATGTCAGGACAACAGTGACCGTTGAGCCATGGAGGAAAATGAGATTTGACTTGGTAACTACGACTAGGTACAAATGTTTCAATATCAACTTTCACCCATTCTGTGAATTCAGAATGTCAGCAATGGCATCAGAAATTGACTTGCTAAAGACTGAATCCCATGGAATATCACCAAGAATTTGATTAAATCTAACTGAGTCAGTCTGACCGTATATAAAAGTTGTACGACGATATGGCTTGTCAACAAGATTTGAAATAATTACACTAACCTCTCCAGTGAAACAAAGTGATCAGAATATCTATAAGGAGGTAGTGATGAAACAGCACAATGCTCAGGAACAGAAGTCAAAAAGAGATCTAAAAGAGAAGGTTCTTCTGTGTTTGGATAAGCAAATCTTCTTGGAAAATAAACAAGCCGTACAAGATTTTTTTTTGGCAAGATCGACGTTGTAAGTAACTTCTCCCTGTCAGTCCTGTTAGAATGATTCAAACAGGACATGCGATGAGCACTAAGGCTACCAATGGCAAAGGTGTTAGCGGTATGATGCTTGTCCATAGCCTTATCAATGGAGTCTGATACCGTTTCAATAACTTAGCAAGAATCGGAAGAGGGAGATTGATAGAAGTAAAATAGGTACCAATCGGTCTCGAGTCTACACTTTCTGGTATGGAGTCAGTTTTGGATCAGGAGATGCTTCGCGTCTCCCTGACCACTGGAGTTCGGCACAGTATCGAGACTCGTTCGTTTGAACTGAACTTGTCATAGGTACAAAAGGAATAGATGTCTGAAACCATCACCTAGATGCAGGATATCCGCATGGTGAGTAAGTGAGCCTTTTAGTGATGGGTTGTTATTAAACGGAGCGACAGCAGTCACTGTCCACCACATACTTCCTTCATAAGGGAGGAGTGGTGATAAAGTGACACTATGCCGGTGTTTTTATTAAAACACCCTCTCCGGACGAGTTTCTAGCCAAGGCTCAAGAGGCCATTCTCAACGTGAGAGAGACATGAACCTGCCATGTGCCAATGTGAAATTTGAAGGTATTGGGGGTTCTCCAAAAAATAAAGAGATTGTGTAGCTTTAAGTATTATTGTCGATATTTTATCCTTCACAAATTTTAACTGTTCCTTCAACAGCCCTTTTTGATGAGGAAGTAGTGGTACCATAACATCATTTTTAGCAATTTTCTGTTGTCTGACATTTTAGTTTACGGACTGTGCTAAAACTCTCTATGACATATAGGGAGGAATTAATACATATTGAAACGTTTGAAAAAGAGGCGATTTTCAGATTTTAGAAACCTCAAAGAAAAAACCGAAGGGAACACTTGTTCCAGGCTGACATGATGACTTACTATACAAGGAAGGGAAAAAAAGAAACGTAATAGGTCAGGCTAAAGTAAGAAATGTAAAAAAACACGTTAATAACCTCAAAAAGAAAGGTAAGTCTGATAGCCACAAAGAGTCTTCAAGGAAAACATCTCCAAACTGAAAGGTTTTTTTGAATATTATTACTTACAGTATCATAATGATTGTTGTCCTTAACTAGAGCCATCTGTTACAGCATACTACATACTGACATTTTATCCAAATCAAGCCCAAATTTTTTTCGATAAAATATTTAGCTGTAATATGTGTGTGCAGAATTTTGGTGACTTCTAATTTATTGTAAACATAAATGCTGCGAAATTTGTATTGTTAATGTTGGCTGGCAAGATTAGGTAGGTTGTAAAAAATTATTGTGAGTTGATATTGGATAAAACGTAGTAATTTCCCAATCCTTCTCCCTCCCTCCCCCCGACTCGTTCCAACACCTCTCTCTCTCTCTCTCTCTCTCTCTCTCTCTCCCTCTCTCTCTCTCTCCTCCTCTCTCTCTCTCTCTCTCTCTCTCTCTCTCTCTCTCTCTCTCTCTCTCTCTTCTCTCTCTCTCTCTCTCTCTTCTTCTCTCTCTCTCTCTGTCTCCCTCTCTCTCTCTCTCTCTCTCTCTGTCTCTCTCTCTGTCTCTCTCTCTCTGTCTCTCTGTCTCTCTCTGTCTCTCTCTCTC
>RDPX01000032.1:251404-271674 GCA_003991215.1 Morbakka virulenta
ATATAGATAGAAATTTTTACTTTTGTATGTGTGTGCAGTGTTTAGGTATGTTGTAATAAATTTTATATAGATGTTCTGCTAGATATGTTGTGTTTCTCTCCTCCTGCCTCCCTCTCTCCCTCTCTCTCTCTCCCCCTCTCTCTCTCTCTCTCTCTCTCTCTCTCTCTCTCTCTCTCTCTCTCTCTCTCTCTCTCTCTCTCCCTCTCTCTCTCTCTCTCTCTCTCTCTCTCTCACACACACACACACACACACACACAAACATACCATCTTGAAGCAGCCCGAAAAGTTTGGTTTGTGAATATCGAAGTTTTGAGCTCCCTTCTGTTAACATTTTAGCTCTGCATTACCAATCGCCATTGCTAAAGGAAGCTTATTTGTCCCACGGACGCTTTTGTCCTTTACTTATCTTTCTCATCTAGCAATAACAAAGAAAAAAGCACAATTTTTCAGGAATGATAGACTAAAATTAGCAACAGAAGGTCAAGTTTTTTAGGAAAATGTTACTGTACATCTTTCACAAAATAAGCTGCAGCAATTTAGTAAGCTAGCAGACATGATTGGCGTAAGCTCACACATGCTTTCCAGTTGATATAAGAAATAAAGTGTTGCAAAGGTAGGACACTTGTTGTTTTTGAATGTTATGTTTGGATTTTGCGAAAAAATTGAATTGATTGCATTTTCTTGTTTAAGTATATTATACTTTATTTATACTTAGATCACATAATTTATTTGACAACTGTATTCTTGTTATTTTAATGCTTCAAACTCTCTTTTTAATGAATAATGCAATTGGTGTAATTTTAGCCGAAAATCGATGCTGCTGTGAGAAATAAAAAAACACTTAAACTGCATTAGCAATTAAATGGTGTGAGTTATTTTTAAATTATATTGTACATTTTAGAGCAGCTATGAATTTTTGTCGTTCAATGAGTACTATTTATATTGTGTTAAAAATTGTATGTGGTTTCAAAAATTTGCTAGCGATACGGCATTATGAAGTATGTTTAATTTCTATTTGAAACCTTAAAAAGTTATTTTCCAGTGTTTGGTATACATACTCGCCAATTGCAGAGACTACCCTTGATGATATAGAGAAGCTGTGAGTTGATAACATATTATCTTTAATAAGGTGGTTATAAAAATACGTATTTCACTGCGTACAAGGAATAAAAAGCTTCTTTGTTCTTAAAGACTATTCTCAGATTATCTTGTGAACCTTTATTGTGAAATTGAATTAATAATTTATTTCTCTGACAACGGATGTCTCTTTTAATATTGGAAATATGCATGTTGACGTGTTATGTTATCCATATTACTGTAATTTGATGGAGACTTGGTGTGCCATCCATGAACTGTGTTGATTCATGTAAACAGTGACTGTTTTTGTTATTCAAAAATTTGTGTTTTTTACATGATAGATTTTGGATTCCAGCACACGCTGTTGTATTGGTGTAGTTATCCAGTCGTTGGACTAATTATGATTTAAAAAAGAGGTTTAAAACCTACTATGGGACATACTGCATACTGCTGAACTAATCTTTTTATCAGATTGTAGGTCCAGATTTACTAGAACTCTGCGGTAATATCCTAATTTGAACACCCTGAAATAAATGTGCGTGGTCTGAAAAGTTTATGTGACTTGTAATGATGGCGACTTCTGAAGAAAACAGGCTTCAAAGTGAAAAGCTGACCCCTGATAATTACCACCCATGATAGCTAAACACGAATTTGTACCTGATCGGAAAGGGTTTCTTGAACAAAATTCAGGGTACAGAAACTTCAAGTCATTTAAAAAGAACTGAAAACAGAAGAAAATCGAAGCAACCTGAGAAAGTTGCACTTGGTACAGTACGTTTATTTGCCTTGACATCTCTGCAAATTTATGTGGCTTCAGCCAAACTAGCGAAGGCTGCTGGAATTAACCTGGAAAGATATGTCTAGCAAAAGTCATTATGAAGAAAGATATTTTACCGTAGGGAATTTTATTAGAGAAAAATGGAATTGGGGAATTAACATGTTTGATCATATCAACTATATTGAAATATTGAACAATTGGAAACTGTTTATGACAAGGTGGCTGAAAATAATTATTTTATCACTTGTTTGCACAATAATTTCAATGATTTCATTACAATCCTTGAGATATTTGAGGAAGAGAAATTAATCGGGGTTTATGTTTTTTTTATTAAGAGATTGTTTGATTCATGACGCTTGTAAATGATGAAAGCTACTAATTGTAAAGTCAATAATCTATCGTCAAAAATGTACGTAAATCAATCTCACCTAGGCCTTTGCCGCTTGAAAATCCTGTGCAGGAAATACCCAAAAGAATTACTCCAATATGTCTGTTGTTAAAAACTAATCTCTTATCTAGCAAAAACCAAATAAAACAATACAACAGATTTGACCATGAAATCATCTTCACAACGTGACGTGCATTGTTCAAGGGTCACCAGATAGGCCCCCTCAGTAAGTGAGGTGGAAAGGAAAATAATATTAGATAACATGTACTAATAAACGGTATCTAGAATACATTACAGTAAATCAAGCAGTTTCCGAGCAAATTAAATAAAAAGTACAATAATATGTTGCAAAAATGCTCTTTGTGAGCTCGAAAAAGTTCACTTGAGCATTGAAAAATGTACTACTCCCTGAGGTGGACGAATTTAAATTATAACTAAATTTTATACCGACAAATAAAGGTTGTAGTAGTCTTTACGCTTGTTTAGATGTAGGCTGCGTCGGGAGTTAAGTGACAAGAAAGTCTACTTGAGGATATGCATTTTAAGTAGGAAGCTCTACTCTTCCATGTCATGGAAATTGAAATGATAATCAGTAGTAGCCTTATCTTCAAGCGACCTAGAGTTAATTTGACTATGCGCTTCATGGCAATAAGCAGTAGGGTTGAGACGGTATTTAAAGGTACTAGTTTTACACAATCCCATGCTACAACATTGTACAAAGACTATAAAAACTATTGAAGTATAGAAGATAGATGAACTATAGAAGATACGCCATTGAGCAAGTCCAAGACAACAGACAAAGATACATACTGAATGCAGGAGAAATTGAGGACTGATTCTTCTGATTCTTGTAACAACATCTTCAATTCAGCTGTTATTATAGAGAAAACCAAACAAAGTTAATGGTATTGCAGAGTGATGTTGAGGATTTAATATCTGTCCGTCCAAAACGTATCTGCCCACGTCAGTAAAATTCTTCTCAGAATACGTCTGGTGCTCATGCAAAGAATTGCAGACAAGAAAATTGCTGGTGTGCAAATGGACTTTAAAAAGAAGGTTGTGACAAGGAACAAAATCTTTAATATCAGGATAATAATGGAGAAATCAAGAGATTGTACCACTACATTTTACATGCCTTCATTGACTTAAGAAAGGCTTTTGACTTGCTGAATCATATTATCAGTATTTGTTTTGCAGATGACATCGTGTTGCTATTTCACTAGAAGAACTACAGCGCCGTCTTAGCAAACTCTAGATGAAAGAGGAAGAAAATCATTTTGAATTTGATATGAAAAGGGTCAAAGGTATGAACATCTCTGAAAAACAATTCAGTTGGCTATCAGATTAAAGTACTTAGGTTCTAAGGTGCATACTCAGGTTAGCAGTAGCTATGAATGCAAAGCTGAGCTTCCCGCAGTACGTGGTGCATTGTGGAATGTAGATATGGTGTGGAGGTACCGCGTGTTTAAAATAGCATTACAGCTTATGCTGTGGGGTTGTGAAACATGGACCCTTAAAGACTGTTGATAACGTCAGTTAAAACGGATTCAAAATTACCTGTTATTGAGTTTACTCGTGGTAAATTCGACCATTCTAACAATAAACATACACTTGAAGAACTATCCACGAAAAGGAATTAGTAAAAACTGTGAGAAGGTGTAAGGTTCATTACTTAAGTTATATAGTAAGGGCTGATAGTCTACCCAATGCAAGGGGAAGTAAAAATGGTTTGGTATTTATTGAGAAGATCGTGAATAATCGCGCAGTAAAAATTAGTGCGCAAGGCTCCATGGTTGCATAAAAAATAACATACTCGTTATCAGACTCTTCGCCTGTTCACAGCAATGTCATTAAGACCGACAGACACAGTGATCTCCTAACCTGAACTACGAATATTAATATGAATGTTCGACTTTTTAGGATAGATTTTAACAATATACTTTGTCAACTGCATTAGTCAATATACTTTGTCAATCTGTTTTGCGTAGTCTTTCGTCTCATACTAGAGTCAATTGTTATAGTGTAAAGACTCCTGTAACAGTAGTCATCTAAATCGGGCCTAGGTAAAGGCAGTCACTCTTGTTTGTTGTTTGTAACATGCAAAGAGAGAATATTAAAATCAATTTAGTTCTGAGAAAGATTTACAATATTTTTAACTAGATTTAAAGATACGCCCAAATCTACCACCGTTAGATGGAAGCTGAATTGAAAAGACTAAATAGTAAACCTTTAAAAATCACTATACAATTGAAATGTCTTAACAAACTGTTTTTTCAACCGTTTTTTATTCGCTCTATGCATGATTGTCTTCTCATCATAACTCCCTCAATCATTTTCCAATAAATTCTGTTATCATAGTGACCTAGTTCAAGGGTGTTGTATAAAGACAATAGCTCTGCATTTACTACATTACATTTCCTGGTTGATACTTGGTCGACAATCTTCTTTTTTTGTTTTTTTTTTTGTTTTCCAGAAATGTTTGCTTGTCTCTAAATCTCTTTTGCTCTCTTTTTGTTCTGACTTCCTTAATATTTGTCCTCAAACCGAAATAAATCTCTTTTGATTGATAAGGTTAAAAGAATCTATAATTGAAGTTCTCCTAGATGGTTTTTAGGTCTCAAAGATGAAAACACACACTACAGACTAAACAAAACTATCGTTAAATGATGTAGAAACAACAACGGGAGCATTTTACGATTATTATCATTATCGTGTATGGATTAATGGTATAAAGATAATGACTGCCGAGTTAGCTGCAAGTAAAATAGATAAAAACAATATTAAAAATGGGCATTATGATACAAATATATCTGCTTTTACTATTTCTCTGTCTTGATCCCTTCTTATATTCAGACTGTTGTGTCATTTTTTATTTGAAATGGAACAACTGATTCCAAAGTCTGGCTTCAGGGGTCGTAAACTTAGAAAACTATATTTTCCTTGTGTGCATTGGTAAGCTTAACATAGTGAGAGACTTTTTAGCAGGATACATATGTTCTTACCATGTTGTAAATAACAGACTTTAAAACTAAAGTTAATTCACAGGGTAGCCAACTTTTATAAACAATTCTTTTTTGGCTTTATAATTTTCTACGCTGCATTCGCCATTGAGAACTTCTCAGTTTCTTAATTTGGGTGGACTACTAGTTTTCTCATTGCTATCAGCTGTATCTTACAGAAACCTTCTTCCTGTCTCTTCCGATCAAAATTTGAGGTCGGTGGACAGTTTTCCTTATGGCATCATGACTTGAAAGCTAGAGCTCATAGTACAATGTAATTTCACAATAACCAAGAAGCTCCGACTTCTATTGCGTCATGGAGAACGATATTTAAGTCTCCTGAAAGTGACTGATTTATATAATTTTTTTTCGTTTCTATCCCCTCAACCAGTTGAATGTAAAGTGTTACTTTTCTCAGTTGATTTTTTCATTTTAATTGTTAAATCTTTTTACCCATTGTTTCTTATCTCCGAAAATATCTACACACAGGTAGTATGCCACTTGCTAAGAAGAAGCGAATTGGGCGCAGTACTTCCAGGGACGTGGCGGAGGTTCGAAACGCGAACTTCTTGCAAGGTAAACTATTGATTTAACCACTCGATCACTACTGCTTTAGGGTCAGAAAAAGTATTTGGGAATTATAATTCACAATAATTTAATAAATCACTTCTTGCTTAATATTGGCAAACCCAAATCCAATAACAGCGAGGCAAAGATGATAAAGGGAAAAAATAAAAAGGAATTTTGGATTTGTTTGAAAGAACTGTGTCAAAAGCAACTTGCGAACAGTGCACTATTTATCTTAGCCTCTTACAATATTGATGTATACATCGATTTTCTCCAGATTATGAATATTATAGCCAATTTAGGTTCTTTGACACGGAATTTTTCTGAGAGATTGGGTGGGGGTGGGGGTCTACGATGGCAAAAAAAATTTTCGTCATTACCAGACTTTTATAATTTGGCAAAATATAAGGGCCAAATTCGTTCAGTTTCACTCGGATTTTAACTGTGTATAGTGGTGAATAATCATGAGGTATTTATTATATTTTCTATCTCGTTTGAATCTTGGTGATTACTGCAGTTGTCACGGGGTTTCAAGTAAATATATGACTAGCAGTTGCTGTGGGGCGCTGCAGCAAGTTTTTATGCCTGCTGACTTCGCTGTCGTGATATCATTAAAAATCAACTTTGCTTGGGAAAAACCACGAAAAAAAAAATTAGCTTCCAGAGTAAATAGAAAAACAAATAAAATTAAAGTAGCTAACAATAACTTCATTGCCACGATACAAGATATCTACCAGCTATCATTTTCCACTTTTGCAGGAGAACCACATGACAACTACCTCTCTAATAATTGATTGAATTAACGCGGGAAAGCCAAGAATCGCTGAAATTCAAATCAAATGGAAGAAACAATACGTATTTACGATTACTTACAGTTTGCATGTCCAAAATCTAAGTGGAACTTTACGTTATTTTATTGCTAAGTTATAATAGCTCAGTACTGACAGCAATTCCTTTTCACGACTATTCAAAATGGCAGCTTAAACAAGATTTGTTTCTCTCAGGAAGCGCGAGTTAGACATCTAGCGCCTTCGGCGCTTTCACATAATTGGCTTGGTTTCTTTCCTTTTGTATCTTAGCAACGGTACGAAATAAGCAGCGAACCTCTCCTTCGTGGTCTAACCATTCAGCACACTAAATTTTAGGAATACAATACCTCCAAACTGACTGAAACCGTCAAAAAACAATTTGAATATTCTCAGCTTCATGCTGCGGAAAACGGGGTTTTATCCGGGCTGATCAATGAGATGTTCGATGAAGTGCAGAATGCCGATATTTTCACAAGTAAAACGAAAACAAGCATGGTGAAGATCTGAAAACCTTGGACTGGCCACAAGATTCAAGATTTTTTTTATTTCAAGCGAAAAACAATAAAGAAACGACCATCATCGTTTTTGTTTTTCGTTTAAGTAGTTATTTTTTGGGTCGTATCTTCGCGCCAAACCAAGTTAACCTGATTGCTACGAAGGTTTGAATTTATGAAAAGTTCTGATGTTACTTCCGTTTTCAATCAAAAAATTTAGTTGTTTGATTTCACAACCTGGGCCCATTTACAAAGTTCTTTGAGTCAGCTGCGCTTATTTCATGGGGAATCACTCCACCTTGTTTGTTTGATGGAAATTTCCGTGACGCACGAATCAAAACTGAAAAGATGTAAGTTTATTTTTTATTACAATTTTAATTTTTCAGCAAAGATGAAAAGGGTATGGAGACACCTTTTCTATAACGCATTCTTAACATTTCCGCGAAATATTGCATGGACAAAAGTTTCTCACGTTTTGAAATCATTCTTTTTATTTGCAACAGTGAGTGATCTCTGGTTAAATTTTGCCATTGTGGGTGTATTTTCCGCTGATTCGTTGTGTGGGTAATTCTACTCTTTGGGTAATTGATTTATGAAAAACGACTCGACCATGTCAAATTAGAAATGGAACTAAGAGCTTCTCACAACTAAATAAATTTTTTTTAACCTTTTCCCATACGAGGTAATGTAAATGTCAAAAACCACAAAACTGTTTAAAACAATGCCACAGGCAAAGGAATTATGTGAGTTTAACAGTATGGGCCAAGTCAGTATCCTAAGAGATATTATTAGGATGAGATGATTGACTTGTTTGGATCCATGAAAAATCGCAGAGTAGAATAGGTTTTCGTAACAATTTCGTAAAACAGTTAATTAATTTAGCAAATTTTAAACTCAAATAAACCTTTTAAGGATCTGGCAATATCCTCATTAACATTGTGTTGCATTTTTGTTTTGAGTAATTCTTCATCGTTTTTATGGTTTTCATTAATGTTTGGGGTACTTCTATTAATACTCAGTTGAAAATAGACAAAAATTCCCCAGAAACAAAGATAATTGTAGTGTTAGGGAAGTTTTCCTGGTACCAAAGGAGTAAATAACACCGCGGCCTCTCTCCCTCAAAATTTTCCTGTTAAAGAATGTGCAATGAAAAATCTTATATTAAGGCATTGACCTAGGGCTAGGCACAGTTTTATTTGGTTAAAAATCAAAATTCTAACGTTTCACAAAAACTAAATGATTGAAGAAATGTATTATTCTGATTCTGTGTTCGTGTTTTCGTGTTTTCGTAAGAATTAAACACATTATACAAACAATTGCAATTTTGAATTAAGGCTACAGCTATGGAGTTAAATTTAATTTATTGTTATCAATTAGTTCATGTGTCTTTCCCTCTCTCTCCTCTCGAGTACCCTTTAGAAACATCTGATCTAAAAACAAAATCTTATTGGGGGATACTGATGTGGGCCTACTGCTTCTTTCGTTTTAATTTCTCTATCTCTCGCCGTTCTCTGAACATAGACGTGGCACAAAATTTTATTAAGAGACCATTGTAGCAAAGAAAAAATGTTAAAATTCACCCTAATGTCAACAAACGACAGAAACTATGTAAATCTTGATATGGATGGAATCAGAGAAACCTGGGTATAACTTGTTATACTGTAACAATGGATTTGAATAATTTCAGATCAGGTCAAAGGGGTTGGAATATTTGTGTTAAAGTAAGAAAACAAAAGTTCCCAAAAGTAAAAAAACTGCTTGCAGAATTTTTGTAAACTGCAAAAAAATAGCCCGTTTAGAAATGAGAAAATGTTTTCTGACAAGAATTCTCGCCTCTCTGGCAAAAGCTGTGGAAACTATTCAGATGCTTCCAGTAACACTGAATGACTGAGAAGGTGCACAAAACTAGCAAGTAATTCTGTGACTACCCTATGACTCACTAGCATTGGTGGCTGCCAGCAGGAACTGGTTGATGGAAACCTCAAATATGAAAAACAGAAATCAAAGCTGATTTGAGTGGTCATATTTTTGGTGTCTTTGACCAATGTCTCTGGCGTCAATCTGAAGGTGCAGCGATTTTTTTTCAGACGGCGCATGCCCTTCAAAACAGGCAATTATTTTGAAAATGGCAGCCTCGTTCGGCGATGGTAAGGATAAACATCAGTGAACCTGGGCTACTGATAATGCACAAAGTGCGTCAGCAAATCGAAATTTCAGGATAGGGAAAAGGAAAGGAAGAACATCAATATGATAAGAAAAAATAAAAAGGAGAAAAGACTGGGAACCCAGCAAATTCCCATGATAAGCGCAATCGTTCTTTTGGCAGGGACTTCAACATTATTTTTCGTCTTCGTGTAAGTTTCCTGATTTGCTATGTTGATCTCTGAACTTTTTCGATTAACTGAGATTACTCCAAAGTTTTTGTTAAAGTATTGCTTATCGTAACAGATTCTTTATCAGTTTAGAAGAAAGTTAATGTTAAGCACTCTCTTGGAGAAACAATTCAAGTATGTCATCCTGTATTCGTGAGATTGTGATGTCTGGGTTGCTCTTAGCAGACTTAGGGTCAAAACGTAGTAAATAATTTACATTACCACACTTCTCTTGTACTTAAAAATGTTAAGGCTCACAGAGGATATATCATTTTTTTAGCCACAGTGTTCAGGTTGTTAAGACATTGTGTTAGCACCACATTCCAACTGAGGCAAAGTGATCCCAAACCTTGGGCTGGGAGAGTAGGATTAAATTGGTTTTCCAGATTTTTGTGAATGAATCAAGTTACATGATTGCCTCAGAAAGGTGCTGTGATTCGATATTTACATGGTTGAATAAACTTATGGAGGGAACCTAGCCTTAACGTGGTTTTTAACAACGATATGACTGTATACAAACATATTTGGACGAAGAGCCGAAGTTGCCATATTTAATCATCATATGTAATTAAACCCGCGCCATCTACGAGCTAATGTTACTCTTTACATTTGCATAGAAACACTGAAGTAGTACATTTTGAAAGGAGTAAAGAGTAGTCAGTGTACATCAGCATTTTTCTCGTAAAAAAGGCTTCTGGCAGAGTGTTTGAGCCGTCGAAATGGCATTTTCAAGGCTTTGGACTCTTTGGCCTCGGTAAAGCCACTTCAAAGCATATTTCAAAGCTCTTAGTATTGTGCTCTTTCTGACTTTCACCGGCGTTAACAATGCATTTAAATAGAATCTATCTGGAAGAGCAGAAAAATAATATCGATTGACCCAGACTCTTATCCCCGATAGTTGCCACATAAAAGCTGTGTTTATTGTCGAGTGCCCACCTGCATGAGTTCTTAGCCCTGTTACCTTGTTTGGTGGCTGTTTTGACTGGCTTCGCATGTATGCCAAACAGAAGTTCTGTTCCAAAAATTAAGCAAGTCTTACTGTTTTGATTAAATGAAGATAGGAGGTAGTCTGACTTGTATGCTGTTTTTTTGAGTGGAACTTGGGCTCTCTTTTTGCTTTTGACCACTATCTCGCCATTAGTAACTTAATCGCTTCCGTTGGTATGATTTCGGATGATGCTTATTTCCACTAAAGAGTTGCCACTTGGTTAAGACCTAGTTGTTTTGATTATATCAGGATTTGCAAAATTGAGCACTGCTTTGTAAATATGTTAGTTGGGAAAAAATTCAGGAAAAAGTCAAGTTTGGTCAGTAGTTTACACTGCTACATCACTCAGTTCTGGACGTAATACACACAGGCATGACTGCTTGTGTATTTGGTACAGATATGAAATTCATCAAGTCTTGTTTATTTCTGTATTCCTATTACAGTTAGCCATTAAGATTTTAATATCTCCTAACCAATACCAATAAAAGTTCTTTTTATTCAATTTTTCAAATATGCCATAAGTTAATTTTTTATCATTGCTATGTTGAGAATATAAAATGCTTGGCTCTAGCCTTTTATTATTTATTTGATTGGGCAAAATATAAGTGGTTTCTTATTCACTTGCCTATTTAAAGCAGTATTTTGCTCAGGTGGCAATTGCTCTACATTAGAAGTACCAGTGAGGAAGTTAACATGTTGCCAGTGTGATGGACTGATAACAGAAGGCTGGATGTTACTACGTCTGTTGGCTTTGTTCTAGTTATGATGGAAATATTGAGGATTGGTGCAAGGGGTCAAAACACACACACACACACTCTCTCTCTCTCTCTCTCTCTCTCTCTCTCTCTCTCTCTCTCTCTCTCTCTCCCTCTCTCTTTCTCTCACTCTCTCTCTCTCTCTGTCTCTCTGTCTCTCTGTCTCTCTCCCTCTGTGTGTCTCTCTCTGTATGTCTCTCTCTCTGTGTGTGTGTCTCTCTCTCTGTCTCTCTCTCTCTGTGTCTCTCTCTCTGTCTCTCTGTCTCTCTGTCTCTCTCTCTCTATCTCTCTCTCTCTCTCTCTCTCTCTCTCTCTCTCTCTCTCTCTCTCTCTCTCTCTNTTCTGATGCAAGCATGGCTCATAGGTAGTTAAATAAGTCTAGCCACCCGGTTGCAATTCCTTTGCAGGTTATGCTGCATACTGAAGACTAGCCATCTTTTTAGATCATCATATAGAAAGTTGTGTTGCTGTTAATCTCAAGTTCTTCACCTAAAGAAGCATGCCAAATGAGATCAAAAAGACTTTGGGACCCATCTTTTTTGTCAGCAATGAAAACATTGTCATCTGTTTATCTGATGTTATTAATACAAACCCCATTGATGAGTATGCCATTATCCAATTCCTTGAGCTGTTGGTGTATGTTCTAACTGTACACATTGAAAACATCTGGATTCATCATCCAATCCTGCCTTACCCCACAGTTGACTTCATCTATCTATCTATCTTGGTCGATTTTCACATCGCCCATAGTTGACTTCAGTTGACTTAGTGAACCCCATTGACTGAGTGGATTAAAGTTTGACAGTGCCCTTTTATGTCAGTAGAGATTGTGTATGATCCTTTGGTCTTTGCCATTTATTCTGATATTTATAAGCAGCCTGAAAAGAGACTTGTGGCAGACTCATTGAAAAGTGATGAAGCAGATATAGACTCTGTTGATGATATATGCTATATTCACTTATCCACATTATGAAAATAGCATTCCTTGTTCCTCTACCTGGTATTAAACCATACTGGCACTGGACAAATGTTTGAGAGGCAACATTCAAGCAAGATTTTGAGCAATAGTTTTAGGGTATCACTCACTAGACTAGTAATTCTATGCTGATCACAATCTATTGTGTTTGGTTCCTTGGCAAGGTCTATGAAAACAGATTTGGCCATGTTGTCAGGAATGTTGCCGGCATCATAGACTATGTTAATAAGGCTATGAAGTATGTTGACTTCACTCTCATCCAGTGCTTTCAGTATCTCAGTGACCACCTCATCCAGGCCTGTAGTTTTGTATACCTTCATCTTGTGAAGTGTCCATCTGACTTCTTCCTTTGTTATTGGAGCTCCAGAAGGATCTTTGTATGTGGTAATCTCATCATCATCTTGAGTATCTTCAAAAGGCTGTTCAAGGTATTCTGACCAGCTTTTTTGCACATTCTGTGGTTCATGGAGGACCTTGTCAATTGAGGATTTAATACTAGTTGATAGATGGTTTGACATTTTAGAGATGACTTCTGTTTTTATTTTCTTGATATTTTTCCTCTCGCTATTGTTCCTTACCCTTCTTGCATTTTTGTAAGATACAGATGTGAATTTGATTGTACTTCTCATGGTCATTCTTCACACCACTTCCTTCTTGAATACAATCTTTGATTTCTTGCATCATGTTTGTTGGGACCCTTCCTTGGTTCTTCTTTGGGATATGCTTGTTTGCTGCTTCAACAATGGCAGTTCAGAAGGTGTTCCAACTGGTTTCTGGTGTTGTTGAAGATTGTATTCCATCTAGACATTCCATCACAACCTTGCATATTTTTCACTGACATCAGTTTCAATGAGGGGGTTGAGAATGAAATTTGGTACCGTAATTTCTGGCGTATAACCCATGGGTTATACGTTGATTTTTAATAGTTTCAAGTTGAGTGCGGGTTATACGGTTGTGTGGGTTATCTGGTGACAAATGTGGCTAACAGAATAAATTGATAGGGGTAATCTGCTTTAAAAAATTATTAGAACAAAATAAAAAGTTTGTCGAGTCTCCAATCACCCACCACTACCTCAAAATATCAAAATATGTGCATGAACACGTAACCAGGAAATCATCACTCAGGCAGAAAAGAACTTCTCTTCATTACATAACAGCATAAAATTGTTTCTAACCACAAATCAAAGTCTCGGAGGTGGAGAGTCTGATGATTTTACAATCTGCATGATGTAGACAGACAACTTTAAAATAATTATGTTTCAAATAAATTTTCTCTCTTTCTGTCTACGTCTAACATGAGCGCTTCTCTATTTTCAATTCATTTTGTTTTGAATATGGCACCGAAAACAAGGAGATCATTTCATGCTGGTTTTAAATTATCAGTGGTTGCCTTTGCTGAACAATTTGGAAATTGGAAAGCTGGTAGAGTATGACATTGATGAATCAATGGTTCGTGATTGGCGGAAGAAAAAAAGTAAACTTTCCTCAAAACCTAAAATTTTAAGAAGTTTACGTTATGGAAAAGTTAAATTTCCCAACTTAGAGAAGGCACTTTGTACGTGGGTTCTTCCTCAAAGAGAAGCCAAGCGATCAGTAACCACAGTTATGATCAGATTAAAGGCCAAAGAATTAGCTTTACAGATGAGGGTAAATGACTTTGTAGGTGGACCATCCTGAGCTAATAGATTCATGAAAAGAAAAAAGCTATCTGTGCAAATGAGAACAACACAAGGCCAAGTGCTTCCTTCTGACTGGGAAGATAAAACAACCAGCTTCAGACAGTTTGTGGCGAGACGTAGACTTGAACTCAAGTTGCCTGCATCAAATGTTTTCAACATGGACGAAGTGCCAATGAGGTTTGATTCTCCTCATGTCAGTACAGTAGATGAAACTGGCATGAAAAGTGTGCTGATAATTACTACTGGCCATGAGAAAACTCACTTCACCATAATTTTGGGATGTTCCGAAACAGGCAGAAATTGAAACCAATGATTATCTTCAAAAGAAAAACAATTCCAAAAGATGATTTTCCAAAAGGAATATTTATTCATTGTCAAGAAAAGGGTTGGCTTGATTGTGCAGGAATGTGTGGGCAAATAAAGTTTGGCAAATGCAGCCTGTTGACTTTTTCAATAAGCCGTCTTTGTTGATTTTTGACAGCTTCAAGGCCCACAAAGACGAGAATGTCCATAAAATGCTAAGCCAGCAACATTCAACAACAACAGCAGTCATTCCAGGTGGCCTTACTAAAGTTCTTCAGCCATTGGACATCTCAGTTAATTGACCATTTAAAATTCAATTAACTGAGAATGGAGCAATGGATGTCAGAGGGGCTCCACTCCTTCACTAATAGTGGCAAGATGAGAAGGGCCTCTTATTTGGAAGTTTGCAGATGGATCCTTCTCGCTTGGGACAGTATAAATGTATTGAAAATTGTCAATGGCTTTCGGAGAGCTGAGATTCTTGAGTCCACAGATGCTGCAGAAAATGTAGTCGAGGATGAAAGTGACAACGATACAGACTTAACCATCAAGTCTGTACCCATTTTATCATTGGACCAAAGTCTCCTTGAATGCTTTCATAGCGATACAGAGGATGAAGAATTCCATGGCTTTTCAACAGACTGTGACTTAAATGTTTCTCATTTAAAATTGTTGCGATGACAAAGTTTTCAACTGCAAACATTGTCTTTTTTGCTGTTTTTCATCTTTTTTTTGCAAAAAATTTGCTTTTACCATTACATTATTGATTCATTAAAATCAAAGCTATCGTACGAACATTCCTTTTCTCTTTATCGATTTGACGGAAGACTTGAGTGATTCATTGTTGAAAACAACTGAATTAGCACTCAGTTTTTTATTTCTACTGAAAATTCAATTGCATCTAAAAGAACCCATGCAAATTAAGTCGTATTTTTTTAAGATCTTTGTTATATGTTGCCAAGTAAATAAAGCAAATCACTGGAGTAGTAACTTAATTACCAACGCATTCAGTTGTAGTTATCTATCAAAATAAGATTAATTTTTACTGACTTTTGCCCACTGCTTCATAAAAATGAGCAGCACTTTCTGTCTAGACAATTTCATAAGCAAGTTAATCAGTTGCACAATTTTTACAAGAGGAATTTTACAAAAGGAACTTAATACATTTTTATAACATAATACATTGTTTTTTAATTTAAAAAATTGTGGGTTATACAGCAAAACTCTGTAAAAAGAGGTAGAATATATATGTGGGTTATACGGCAGTGCAGGTTATCTGCCTACCTTGTTAAGATTAAAAGCTAATAATGACAAACTGTGGGTTATACACCAGAAATTACTTGTTTTGTGTCTTGAATTTTTTGAGATGTGGTTTGACTGTCATAACAATCTGCACATCATCACTGTTAGCATCTGCTCCAGTGTATGTTTTGACCTACAACACTAAGGACCAGTATCATTTGTTGGCATAAATGAAATCAGTCTGATTATACATACAGTCACCAGGCCTGACACTGTTGAACCTGTGGCAAGGATGGACATCAAAGCATGTGTTTATTACTACAAGTCTCTTTTTGAGTCTCACCACACATCCATTCTTGGCTCTTAAACTGAATGGGCCAACTGTTTTTCTGTTTGTTTCACAGCCTGCTTTTGCATATAGATCACCCATTGCTATGTTAAGCTTATTAGATTTGCACTGCTTGTAGATTTCTTCCAAGTCATTATAAGACTTGTCTATTTATTCATCATTGGATTCAGCAGTGGAAGCATACATAACAATGAGAATAATTTTAGATAGAATTGTACAATTTGATCCACGGCAAACAGCATGTGAATTAAGAAAAATTGAAACTGTATGACACAATTTCCTTTGATAAATGGTCATATATGGATTCAAATGAAAAAATGTAGCTGTTGAATACTTCAGTACCCTAAATAAAGGTAAAAAATTTAAAGAAGAAACTAAGACAGACAAAGTAAATGCTGATGACTTGGGTTGTTCCTATATTTTTATCAAGGAACACCAAAGAAGAATAACAAAGACCTTAAGCATTGCTAATTTTTGAAAATTTGGACTAAGTGCCAGGTTTTTTTAATGATGAACTATACATAGAGGAAGGTGTGGAACCACTTTTGTGTATGGAATTGTGAAAATAAGTAAAAGGTGAAGACACAAGATGAGTTAGGTAAAAAAAATATGACAACCTTAGTCTTAAATAGATTCAAAGCATATGATGAAGAAAAACACTCAGAAGCCAAAGAGTTTCACAACCAAGCTGTTTGAGTTAAAAAACTACTTTTATAGATAGGCTGATTGCACAGAGGTGCAACATTGCATAAGGATGAAGATGTTGAGAGAAACAAATCACACAGGATGCAACAAACAGAACCATTACCAGCAAGGTAAGTTCATTAAACCACATCCTGTGGTAATATCTACAGAAAGACCACAAGCTATTTTTTGTTGATGGAAAAAGAAAGAAGATTAGCAGCAAAGTTGGTACCTATCAAGTATCAAGGAGAGATGTTAACAAGAAAATGACAAAGCAAAACTTGTTTTGAACTTTGAATACCACCATCTAAAAGCTACAATGGCAAGGAGACTAGATTTAATCCTTAAAGACAAAGAAGGAAAATAAATCTGGATATGTCACATGGCATGCCCAAACAACAAAGCTTAGACATGAATAGGGTAGAAAAACTGATAAAATACCAATGGTTGGCATTCAAGATGAGGGAGAGATGCTTTTGATACATGGTAATTGTGATACCAATAATAATTGGAGCCCTTGGTTGTTGCTTACAGAAAATGATAAGTGAACTTTCAAAATTGATAATGGTATTAGTGATTAAGAGTGTATCAGAGATGCAAAACAATTATAATGGAGTCTAAATTATGGAAAGTTATGTCAGGATTAACCCAAGGAGATGAATGTGATTTATTTTTATGATATATATATATATATATATATATAATTTGTAACTAACAATGTTTGGTAGTTGCCTATTTTAGCTTATTGTAGCTAATGAAATGATAATGATAATAGTAGTAGTAACTGAGGAAATAAAGAGAGAGAGAGAGAAATAGAAAATGGGAAAGAAACTGTACATGAACATACCGATGATGTACAGGAGCACGAGACTAGCAGCAGTTGAAGATGCTACAAGAGTACAGGGAATTGCAACAATAGACCACACTGATAGATGGAGAAAGAGATATTTACAGCAAATAGAAAGAGAGTTAATTGGATCTGAATCTCAGGAACCAATAAATTTATAGAATTTTGATCAGAAAAAGTTAGGGAAAAGACTAAAATTGTAAACAGAGTTATTGGTAAAATAACTACAAAAAACATCACTTTGACTGATTTCCTAATTTGTGAGGGAACTAGAAAGAAAATAGACAGACAGAACAAAACACCATGGTGGAAAAGAAGAATGCAAAGCCAGATAGCAATTCTAAGAAGCAATACCAGTAAACTAAAAGAATGGGAAAAATTAAAGGACAAGAAGGACAAACAAAATCTTGAATGAAAATGCCATGTAATGGCAAAAGGATTGAAACTGTGACAGAGGAACTGAAACAGAGAGTGAAAGTGAAGAAAACTAAGATACAGTTATGATCAAAGAAGTAACCTAAATCCACAAAACATGCTATTTGGTTCAAATAAAAGAGTCTCTTTGAAGAGACTGAAGGAGTAGTTGCTAAATGAAAGTGTAATTCCAGATGCAGAAAAGAGCAATAATTTCTGGGGAAGTCTTTAGGACAATGAGGTAAAACACAACAAGGAGGCAGGTTGATTGGAAAAAAATTTAAATGTACACAAGAAATGTACCTGGTGAAGCTGAGATTGTGATAACAGGAAAAATGTGGAAGCAACAAAAGAATAAAATGCTAAAATAATAGTTATCTGGAGCAGACAGTATACACAAACATTAGTTAAAAAGCTTCACCACATTACATGAGGCCATCGTTTAACAATTATGGGAGAGTTTGACATCAGGGAAAGTTCCTAGCTGGATGGTGTGGGGGAGAACAACTTTGATCTTCAAAGATAAGGATAAAGGAAATCTAGTATCAATTTTAGGCCAACAACGTGTTTGTCATTGACATGGAAGCAGTTCACTGGGGTAATTGCAGAGGGAATATACATTCACATAGAATCAAACATCACATTATCAACAGAACAAAAGAGCTGCAGAAAGAACAGTCAGGAAACCAAAGACCAGTTACTCATAGATAAGATGATATTGAAAAACTGCAAGAAGAGAATGACCAATTTGTGCCATGCATGTATAGACTACAAAAAAGCTTTTGATATGGTGCCACATTCCTGGCTGTTGGAATGCCTAACATCATTGTATAGCAACTCATTGAATGTGGTTGAATTGCTTAGGAAATTAAACATTAAACATTGAAGGAAAGAACTGAGCAGAGGAGGAACAACATTAGGAGAAGTAAACATATGGAGAAGCATTTTCCAATGTTAAAATTTGTCATCACTTCCAACTGCCAGAGCTGCATAATGATGTGAAGGATGGCTATCATTTTGGTAAAAGTAGATCAAAAGTGAATCATTTATTTTACATGGATGGCCTGAAGCTCCATGTGAAAGATCCAGAGGAGTTAGACACTCACTTTCACACAGGGTGTTCAGCAAAGACCTAGAAATGAACCTTGGAATTAAAAAAATGTGCATTGGTTGAGATAAGGAGAGGAAAATTTGTAATGAGTGATGGGATTGAATTGCCCAATGGTACAAAGATAAGAATGTTGGATGCAGAATTTGGGAAAAGGGGTATTGTCTCTGATTGAGGTGACCTGTAAGATAAGAAAAAAGAACTTTTAAGAAATGCAGGGTTATATATCTCCAAAAGAAATGTCAGTTGACTTTCTAGAAGTGGACAATGAAGTAGGGGGAGGGGGAGGGAGAGGCAGATATGAATTGGAATGAGTCCTAGTGTTGGTTGAGGAAAGGTGATCTGAAAATGAAGACTGAAGCATTGATCTATAGTGCTGAAGAGCAGTCACTTATAATGAACTATAGCAAGTTTCATATTGATAAGACAGCTGACACCATTGTGCTAGTTATGTGGTGAGAAAGGTGAAAATATCAGTAACATTGTCAGTGTATACTCCATACTTTCCCAATGGGAATATGAGTATCAACATGACAATGTGGCTAGATATATGCACAGAATGATATGTAGAAATGTTTCCTTAGAATGAGATGGAGCATGGTACAATCATAGGCCTGGAGGTCTGGGTGAGAATGACAAATACAAAATGACAAAGATAACTCACCACATGATAAGTCTTGAGTATCTTGTTAAGGGATCCACACTTGTACCTTACACAGGATGCCAAACCGCTATTTCTGAGTCACATCAGTTCACCTGGAATAAGGAGAATGAGGATAACAACCTTCCCTCCTTTCTTCTTCTTTTGCAAGTGCCCATCATACCAATCATCCTTTCCATTCTTTTCCATCTTGTTGCACTTCCTTTTTCTTCAATTATCTTTTACTTATATATATATATATATATATATATATATATATATATATATATATATATATATCTCTCTCTCTCTCTCTCTCTCTCTCTCTCTCTCTCTCAAAAAAAAATACTCATTCGACATTGCTTGCCCTGGAGATTCAAGGGTTAAAGAAAGGGGGGGGGTGGGGGAAGAAAAAAATCAAAATATAAAAGATGAATTAAATAGGATCTGTTTGTTGAGGAAAGTGACAGTGATGTTATCGTTAGGACTTTGGGCTGGCTTTATAAAGACATGGGAAAACACTTTGGTAAAGTGGGGGAAATATAAGAACAGATACAAAAGACTCCTGGTGTGTATGGTTTATATCATTAGACAAGTTTTATCGATGCAGGATCCTGGAAAAAGATAGCTTGATAAGTTTGAAAACCTGTTGTTTTCTGCCATCAAGTAATACCCAAGTATTCCATCTGCTGAGAATGATATATTGAACACAATAATAAGAAAAGTCCTTTCTTAGGTAAGTGAAATGGGCCAAACGAATGCTTATTTGATACAACTGGTGTTGTTAAATCTAGGGCAGTT
>RDPX01000032.1:272818-331042 GCA_003991215.1 Morbakka virulenta
AAAAAGAGGCAGTAAATCGTGGTGATTGGTAACAAATAGGCTACTTTAGAGGAAAGACAGCACAGTTGTTGGAGCTCAGTATTAGGCATCACGTGCGAATAACATGTACTGTAAATATGTGTTTCCATTATATTGTGGCACAGAGGATGAGATGGTGGCATACATTGTCTCAGAATGTCCTAACCTAGCACAGGCAGAGTATAAGAACTTAAAGCAAAAGAATGTCACAAAAATAATTTCATGGAAACTATGCAAAAACTGTGGGGTTGAAAATGGCGAAAAATGTTGCGTGCATCAGCCAGTGAACATACTTTAGTCAGGGAACAGGAAGTTTCATGGAATTTCCCAAAACAGATTGCAAAACAGAGCACAACAGAAACGACGATATATATATATATATATATATATATATATATATATATATATATTTCTCTCTCTCTCTCTCTCTCTCTCTCTCTGTCTCTCTGTCTCTCTGTCTCAAAAGAAACCATAATCATTGACATTGCTTGCCCTGGAGATTCAAGGGTTAAAGAAAAGGAGGGGGTGGGGGAAGAAAAAAATCAAAATATAAAAGATGAATTAAATAGGATCTGTTTGTTGAGGAAAGTGACAGTGATGTTATCGTTGGGACTTTGGGCTGGCTTTATAAAGACATGGGAAAACACTTTGGTAAAGTGGGGGAAATATAAGAACAGATACAAAAGACTCCTGGTGTGTATGGTTTATATCATTAGACAAGTTTTATCGATGCAGGATCCTGGAAAAAGATAGCTTGATAAGTTTGAAAACCTGTTGTTTTCTGCCATCAAGTAATACCCAAGTATTCCATCTGCTGAGAATGATATATTGAACACAATAATAAGAAAAGTCCTTTCTTAGGTAAGTGAAATGGGCCAAACGAATGCTTATTTGATACAACTGGTGTTGTTAAATCTAGGGCAGTTACTATTTGATACACCTTGGCTTTGTTCTCTCTACGGCTGAAGATGATTACATGTAGGGCATATCCAAGCAAAATTTACCATCTTTATATTGTTAAGCAGAGATTTTGCTTTGTTACATATTTTAAGCCTCTGCAATTACAAATCTGACCAATGGAAGTTTATTTGAGTTTTTTTTCCTAAAAAGTCCTAAAATATTTGTAATTTATATATATATATATATATATATTCAGGAGCTGTCAAAAAAACTTTGTCATTGTAACTGTAAAAAATCCTCAAAATATTTGCTACAGTATTTGTTTTCCTGTGCAATCAGTATATAAAACAGTCATATTTGTGCATGAAAACCAATCATAGTAACATGCATATATTTATATTTATATATATATATATATATATATATATATATATCTGTGTGTGTGATGAGAATCAACACTTTGAATGTAAGGCTTTACAAAGCCATTATTGTGGTAGGCTAAATAAAATACAAAATACAAAATAAACACCAATAAAGTCTGGTAATAATATGAGTAGCAGATTTCATTATCACATTCACCCCCATTAAAATTTTATGTAAGATCCTCATAAAAGTTACTTTATCTAGCATTCAGAATACATTTCATCAGCCCTGGTAATCTTTAGTCCACACCATTTCTCTAGATTAGGGATTATTGTAGAAGGTTGACTGGAGAAGATGAGCTTATTAAACCTTTGTTGAATGTTGGTTGACCTCAGGGTACTGATATGGGTTGTACAGATATCTGTTTGTCAGAGATCATATTGAGTGTAGAGCTTCAGGTATTACTCATTCCCATTTAGATGTTGGTATGTTGTGCATTTTTAGTGATTTAAGCAAAAATTTCCATATGGTTTGTACATAATGCTCAACCTAGCTATTTCTATTTGGATTGTATGCTACTGAGTGACTGCTTGCAACAGCCCAACTTAGAAAATACTCTTACTTACTTACTTACTTACTTACTTACTCTTTGGTTTATTGTCTGTGGTTCCCTCTGTTTGGGGGTTAGACAATAAAAATATACATAAAGCCCCTCAGACTTGAGTGAAGGGCCTTGATGTGAATGAACATAATCAGCAGTGCTGCATAATAAAAAGAAAAAATCTGGACACTTCATTATGATTGAAGTCTCCATGTTTGGAGATGGAAATGCAAATGGAAAATGAGAATACCCATCTTCTGCAATGAGAGGATACTTGTTTTTGGTTGGCCTTTGAAGCCTGTGTTTAACATTCCATCAGATGTTTTGGTTTGAGAAGCACCCCATCATCTTTTTTGCAGAATCGTGGTTTTATTTCTGTGCACATTGGACATGACTGACAAACCTTTCTGACTTCACCATTTGAGAAAGACAAGTTCTTGGAATAGAGATAATGTAAAAGTCTTGTAACTCTGGCATAGCAGAGTCCAGCATGAATATCCAGCAAACTGTAGTAGTTGGATAGAGTAGCACATGTGGCACTAGATTGGGTATCTGCTGCAGCATTCTCTGGGTCTGGGCAGTATTGTATTGAATATGATGGTGATGCTCACTTAAGTTGCCAGTTAAGATTTTTTTAATTTTAGTTTTCTCTTGATTGTCATCATGAAAGCAACAGAGCACTGATCAGTAATGGTTCTAAGAGGTTTAAAACATATTAAATGGCCCCACTTCTGTACTGACCTGATGATTGGATTGATGTTGCTTCTTTTTGACTGATGGATAGTAAAGGTCATGCAATTCAACTTTCTTCCATCTTGATTCAGTGTGGCAGAAATGGCTTCCTCTGATGCATTTTACTCAAATATAAATGGCTTAAATTCATTAATATTATGAGGAGGTACTTGTCCCTGTTTTCTTTTAAGGTTAGCAAGTGCTGGTAATGCCTCACCTTTTACTTGAAATACTTTACAATCAGATAGTTGTTTGATTTTGTCAGAAAACGTATGGATCCATTTACTGTAATAAGTAAAAGTCCCACTTATTTTTGTAAACTCTTGGCTGTTCATGGAGAAGTTAACTCAGTTATAGCTTGTAGTTGATCTGGGCCCAGATTGTTAAGAAAATGGCTTACACATTCTCTCAAAATATTGATTTCTGGAACAGTGTTTTACTTTTGTTGAGAGCCAAATTAATTCTTTGCAGCAGCCCTGTATTTGGCCACAGACTGTAGTATTATACATGTATGGAAATGTTCCTTGAGGTCCTCAGGCCAACCTACTTTTTCTGCTGCATGCTGGAACTTTGGGGTACCATTAGTAACACTGATGGGGATATGTCTAAAGTCATACAACCTTCCCTTTCAAAAGCTCAATAAATAAAAATATCTTGTTTCTGTAACCATGCTATTGAATGATTGTGATCTTCTGTATTAATGTTTCCCCACCATGAGAGCTGGTAAATGGTCAACCATACTCATTTACGATAATTTTGAGTTTCTGTTGGAAGTCCTACCCCAATATAAAGCTCAAAGTGTAGTTTTTTTCATGATGCCAAGTTGAACCAATTTGTATTGGTGACCATGTAATTCAATATCAACTGTGAACAATCCTGTGATTTTTAACTGTTGTTAGATGCCAGGTTTACTTTATTACTTGATTTCCATTTGATTACACAGCTGAATAGGGACTTCAGTATAAATGCTGCTTTCCCACTTATGTAACTGTCAGAGCTAGATGAATCAATAAGTGCAGTAAAGTTCTATCCATTGATACTTCATGCATAGTGGTTGCAGAATTTATCAAATTCCCTGGGGTGGGAAGAAGACTTGGTTTGTAATGGGCTGCAGCATATTTCCTTGCTTTGGATCCATGTGACATCTGGCAACACACTTAATGGCCAGCTATACTGCAGTGATGATACTCAGCCTCCTTAGCAGGGCAGGACTTCCAGTTATTAAGAGAGCCATCACAAAATCCATATCTCTTCTTAAAGTCTTTATCATTGTTGTGGGTGGCAGCAAGTGCTGAATTGGTCAGATTATCCATACTAGCTATGTGATCATAGTTTTTTTCTTCTGAAACATGTTGTGTTGTTGCATGAGAGCTTTGATGTACATTGTTTTGTTATAAACATTGGAGTCCCTGTGTGCACTCTCAAGAGCTACTGTTTCTCTCAAAGTATTATGCTCAAGAAGTCTTCATCTGATATATGGTGATGATAAACCACATATAAAACTAACTTGTTTTAACTCATCATGATATACGTAAGCAGTAGCCACCAGAAAATTGCAATCTTTGGGTAGTTTCTTAAGTGCAAACCATAAGCTGATTGATTGATTCTCCTGCCTCTTGACAACATGTAGCAATACAATGACTAGAAATTTCTTTTGGCATTTTGTTATTGAGGACTTCAAATTTGGCAATAAGTTGTTCATTGTCATTGATTTCATCAATGTGTTTATACATGGAGTGTGTAACATAGTCAGAGTATGTAACTTATTTAGTTGAAGTCCACACTCTGGAACATTCTCAGAACACTTATCCATGGCATATTCAAAAGCCTTGTCCTGTGGCTCCACTGTTTTGCTACATTCAGTGCACTTGCATTTAAGTCTGGATATGCTGTTTTTAAGACACTCTCCAGCCTTTGCCATGTAGTGTCTTTGTAAATTGTGATGAGAATATATACCCTTTGAGAATAAGGCTTTACAAAGCCATTATTATTATTGTTCTGCCTAAATATAAAACAAAAAATACAAAAAATATTAATAAAGTTTGATAATAATAAAACAAGTTTCAATATCATGTTATTATATATATATATATATATATATATATATATTTAAATTCAGAATTGAGGAGCTAGTCAAAACATGTCTGTCTCTACGATTTTCTGCTGAAACCACCTCCTGATATCAGATGAAGAACACCTGGGGCAGCAGAGGTACCACCACTAACTACAAACAATCAACTTCCACTGGGTTACAATAATACATGAACAAGTTGACTGAGGTTTAGGAAACAGATTCTTCACGTAGTCAGACAGAAAGATGATTCCACTGACAGACTGCCACTGTGAAGGAAAAGATATTGTTTGGGATTTTTTGTGATGAGATGTGTAATCACCTCATCATCATCAGCATATTTGGTTTAACGTCCGTTTTACATGCTAGCATGTGTTGGACGCTTTCTTGAAATTGACTTCCAAATTATCCTATCCTTCACCAGATCTCTGCTGACACCTTTTTCTTTCAGATCCATCCTTATCACTTCCTCCCATGTTTTCTTCGGTCTTCCTCTGACAGTGGTTCCTGTCACCTTGATTGTTCTACATCTACTTGCCCAAGCATTCTTGTCCATTCTCTCCACATGACCAAACCAACGAAACCTCCTATTCTGCATACAGCTGCCAATACTGTCCAGATTCAATCTCCTTCTGAGTTCATTAGAACTGAGCCTGTCCTTTAGACTTACGTTGCACATCCATCTTATCATTCTCATGTCAAGGTAAACCTCTGCGGCATAAGCCGAGGAAACGGTTTAAAGACTGTGAAGAGTAACTTAAAGGAACTGAAGATGGATGTGAAAAAATGGGAAGAAGAGGCTGTTAATTGCAACGAGTGGCGTAGCTCTGTTTTGTCAGGATGTATCGTAGTAATCGAACGATACGTGAAAAAAGTGACTTAAGGAAAGGTATAGCAAGGCAGCTGGATTCCAATACTGCTGGCTGGAAGTGCGAGACCTGTGATAGGGTGTTACTTTCTAAAGCAGGTTATGTGAACCATTTGAAATTGCTTAAGAGGTGGCCAATTTCTGCACTAGCCCCATGGCCTGATGGCAACAACTGCGTAGTTTGTATAAAGCATGCAAGTCATTGACGGGACTGAAAAGACACATGGGTTTACACAAAGATTGCATTCCGTATCCACATCCAATCAACCCTGTGAGGACACTCGAGTTCATCTGCCATCTTTGCTGTAAGCGCTGTAAATCGACTGCTGGTTTGAAGAGTCATCTTCGCGGTCATTCGAGAAATAGCAAGGAGGATACAAACTCGGACGTTGATGCAAAAGACGGCGATCGTCGGTGAAGATGGAGAAATCAACATATCAGTATGTATGTATGTATGTATGTATGTATGTATGTATGTATGTATGTATGTATGTATGTATGCATGTATATATGTATGTATGTATGTATGTATATATGTATTTATTTATTTATTTATTTATTTATTTATTAGGCATACGCATTCTTTGTTGGCAACATCTGCACAATGTAAAGTAAATTCAGTTTTTTGTAAAGTATATAATAAGTTTTTGTATAATTTATTCTTTCCTTTGTTTTTCTGATTTAGATGCCCGTACTTTGTGACGGAGTATTCATATCTTATTGCAGTTTATGATGGTGTGCTTACCATCTTTGTTTTTATCATGTTTGCAAGGGCAACATTTTTAGACCCAGGAATTTTACCTAGAGGTAAGAATATGTACATTAAAATTTATATTATGTTTATTAACATTGAAAAATCAATAACTATTCTGAAGTGCATAAAATTGTTAATTTTTATATTGTGTATTTCTTTGGTGGATTGTAATTTCCGAAAGAGTCTTTATGCCATTTAAATGTCTAATTTGCTGTTTTGAGACATTTTTCAGGTGAAACATTGAAGCACTACCTGGGGCACTATAGGTTATTTGAAACACAACTGCTTTTAGGGTTCAGTTGGGGTATAAGGTTACATGTAGGGTTTTTGTAGTGATACTGCTTTCCTAGTGTTTCATGCCAGAAAACTATACAAGTTCTCACTTCAAGCATTTTGTATTTCTTTCCAAATCAGCCATATCATGAAAAGATAAGTAAATTTCCTTTGAAACAGGATGAAGAAACTTGTTTAACTATCCTAATGGCGATCCCCTTATATTTCTTCCTTCCAAATTTATTTTGTGAAAATGGGTAAACAATGAACTACCTAGAGATCCTTGTTGAATTAATTATTAGACGAAGAGCTCCACAGTTAGGGGTAAGTTTTTGAGCTGTGGGACAACGCAGTATATTTCATTGTTGTAATGCTGAAATTAGGCACATGAGTAATTATCAATTGTCAGTGTGTTTTATGTACAAAGCAATGCTATGTACATAAGTACATAATTTCCTACAGGGTCATGGGATATATTTTATTGGGATGGTGTTCAAGCATTTTAAGCCCATGTGACCATATTGTACTGAATCGCGTAGTCATAAAACCTTAAAATAATGAAAAGTCAAACTTTTAAAAAACAAAATTTTAGAAAATGCCAGTGTTTTTCAAGATTTTTTTACCAGCTTGCATGTATTTCACATGGGAACTCACAGGGAAAAATAGATAACAATTTTAAGGTGACAGTCCATGAAAATGGTACTGTTTCACTAAGATAAAATTTACGTTAATTGTAAAACTTTGTAAATAGTACATATTATCACTCATGGAAGCTAACAACAACTAGAAGCCCGATTGTTAGGGGGAAAAATGTATACCATATCTTTTTTTGATATTGATTTAGCTTGAAAGCCGTCTTTACAGATCTATTTATCACATCTTGGACAATAGTTCACTGTTTTCATATGCACATACCTAACCTCTGGAATCATTTTTTAATGCACAGACCACATATCTTTTCCTAGGTGTTCTGCTTTCTGAGACATAGTTTACATGGAGTCTATCATCACTACTAATGAGTGGTCTACTTACGTCATGGTCAAGCTTTGATAATTTCAAATCTAATACTGGCCGCACCATTACATTATGCTAGATACATACAAAACGTGTTATGTGCTTGCCTCTTTGAAGCCATCAGTGTACTCTGCAAAATTTAAGGTCCTGGAATTGATAACAAGTCTACAAGGCTAAAACACCTCGTATTTACCATGGGACAGACTTTCCTGGATTCGATGGATAGTACAGTAAAAACTGGCTATACTTATCAGGATCATTCATATGTATGTTGTATTCAGTAATTAACTTAGGCTTGTTGACTTGTTCCTGGCTGTTCAAAGCAATTTACAGCAGTTATATTTCCAGATCTAAAAAAGTGCCTCATCTCTTTTCATTTCCTTTTTATCTACTAACTCCTTTGGAAACCCAATCCGGTTTGGTCTCACTGTACCACAACAATAGGTGTTGTGCTCTAATAGATCTCTTACAAGTAGTACTGAAATATAGGAACTATCAAAGTAAACCCCATTATGTTTATGTAAGTAATGATAAAGTAAATAAAACCCCTTCTGAGACCTAAGCCATGCTCAGCAGTTTCCTCAACTCTTCCTATATATATTTTGAAATTGAAGGGAGCACCTAGTGTAAGACTCATACAAGGTCCACACCTTCACACCAAACTTTCTTGCTTTCTTTGGTTTATACTGAATAAGTGGCAGCCTATATTTAGTTGATGATACCAATTATGATAAACAACCTAGTAAAGGCTATTATGTTTTAACAACAAACATTGTTACAGTGCATATCTGAAAAGGTTAATTGCTGACATCGTTACTTACATTAGGTAGAGTGATTTATCTCTGAAAACATGTCAAAGGCATCTTTTGTTGATATATGTCATGAACAAGGAGCTCTGGTGGTCGAAATTATCACACACTAGACAATTTTCAAAATCGTGTTTTTTGCTTGATATCTCGAAAGAACGTGTAAAATGTGAGAATTCTTGTTTTAAAGAGTACAAGGCACGTGTTTAAGACGATTTGGAGGTCATAGAGAGATTTACAGCAAATGACAGTGAAAAAAACATCCCTGGGGTAAAAAAACCCGGTTCTACCCACAGGAAAAACTGCCTCATCTGCTGCGAAAGAGTTAAATCCTAAATGTTTATACAGAAAAGGTCATATGGTGCTTATAGAGTTAAAGAAAACTGTAGACAGAGGAGGACGTAAACCTATTCACCATGACCTGCATCACTTACCTCACCTTATTTCACACCGAAATTATGTCAAACGGCAGACTTATTGCCAATTTGTTTGCATAAGATGTGAAGACCCATAAAAGATTTTATTTAAGCTAATTAAGAGAGAATCATAACAAGTATTATGCAGCCAAACATTTACTTGTGTTGGTGTTTTTGACATGTTCGATCCCTCTGTTTACTTATTGAAATAACTAAGAGTAAACAAAAAACAGATCTGTCTTCCATTACTGGGTAGTCTTTAGGTTGTAGCAAATGAGGCCAAGACTGAATTGTAGACAGGGGTATGTATTTAAATCATCAAAATGTAATGTATGAGGTGAATCTTGGTAAGGAAATTGTTGCTACAACAAGAAAAAACTAGTTTATGTCTCTGTTGGAATGGGGGAGACAGTTACATCTTTGATATTAAACTGTGCTGAAAATAAACTTAACGCATTTAAGGAATTCTATTGTGAGTTAAGTACAGCACAGATATTTTAAACTGTGGCAAGGGGGACCTTCCTTTTATAATAGTGAGATAAAAGGCAGAATATACTGTTACCAAATTGGAATTTTAATTATGTAAATCTCAAGAGGGAAAGTTGGACAAAGACTTCACAAGACTAATGAATAGCAGATAAAAAATAATTAAGTTACCAGCATTTTATGCTAAACTAACCAGACATAAAATAATATTATTAATTATGCTTGATCTTAGACAAAGTAACATTAGATAAATCAGAGATATGTTATTTAATTGAAATATTGCATATATGAAATGGTAAATATAAAATAAATGATCACCTGCCATTATCGCATTTACTAGTCCAATTTCACATCCTTAGCCCACTTCCAAATAAATTGGTCTGTATAAATCCAAAACAGAATAAAAAAATACCTTTTTTTATCCCCAAAAGACATATCGATTAGCAAATAGTCACATTTCCAAATGTTCTGTATATAACGTAAACCCCTCTGGTAACTGAGAAGTGGGGGTATTTTAGATCAATTTCCTTATGGACTTATTTTTAATTAGATTTGGAAAGTACATCTGAACTTCGACTGTAACTTAATTGACAGTTGGCGCAGGCATAAAATTGGTTAGGCAGGAAGAGTGATAGTGGTATAATCTCATTAATCATCGCAATGCCGGTAATTCTTCTGCAGTCCAAAACTATAATTTACAATTGTAGAGGAATTGATTAAGTTGTCTAGACAAGGAATGTTGTTTAGCATTTTTAGTTGGTCTCTGTCGTTGGAGATCTCGTCAATATTATTTTATAACTAAATGTTGTTGTATTTAAATTTCGCTTTGGTTTATTTAATGGTTTGTTATTTTTATTCTAGTTCATGTTAATTTAGGAGTTGACGATGACTTTTGCCAACCCCTCTATAAAAGTATTGAAATAAATGGGATTACAGTGAAAATGAAATGGTGTGAGACCTGCAAGTTTTATCGACCACCAAGATGCTCACATTGTAGTGTTTGTAATAACTGTGTTGAGGTATGTTCACCGACTTTTTATTTATGATTCTTTAATAACATTTACTTTCGTAGTATATTTTTCAAATGCCGTACCGGTTGGCCCCAAATTATTGGAATGGCTTTGTTTCCTTCTTCTTGTACTTCCCCTCTCAACACATTTGTGGCTTAGATGACAGCCTGAAAGCTACCTATTTTATTTTGCAGTGAAAAAAGGGTCATGGGTTAAGCAATTTTTAGCTATTCTGCCAAGCTGTAATAATGGTCACTGCCATTGCTGTAGTCGTCATCTTTCCTTCCGGGAAATGTGCTGCATGTAATGCTTTTATTTGAAGTTTTAACAAGGGAAAAGACAGTTCTTTAGCACACTGATTTCTGCTGGAGCTTAAGTTTTGAAGGTAGCTTTTAAGAAATGACATCATATTGGTAAATGTTCATAAATCACAAAAGTCGTGTAACCGGAATATCACTGATCTCTGTTAATAGTGCCATAAAACATTTAGTATATGATATATAATTTTCTTCCCTCTAGGTATTTGACCATCACTGTCCTTGGGTTGACAACTGCATTGGGAAACGCAATTACAGATATTTCTTCTATTTTATCTTTTTTCTGTCCATTCATATTATTACAGTAATAACTATGAGTGTTATTTTCATACTGGAAAAGAAGGAAGAAGGACTCAAGCATATGATTACACCGTATCCTTATGATTTTGTTATGCTATACAAAATTTTAATTTGTTGATAATTAGTGTACATGATTCCACTCATCAAGTATTATTTTTAAATAAGATAGGTGAAGAAAAAGAGAATAAGATAGCAAGAAAGAAAAAAGTGAAAACTAATAATGACGTCTAAGTTGGATGAGAGAAGTATTAAATACTAAGGCAAGGGAGGTTTGTCATCCCATGAGTCGTAAGCTTTTTCTGTCCTACATTTCGCGAGGTACTTCGGCCACCGTCAGGCTATACAAGTGACTTGGTACATTTTTTGTATATTTTCACAGTGCAAACCTACTTGGTGACAGGAATCGAGGACATCCTTAGGATTATATCCATGGTCCACTGTTGATATTGTTGTGTCTTTAAATGCTTTCATAAATGTTTTAGCAATCCCAGAGGATGTAGGAGCTCCCATGTGTACACAATTGGTTATGGTGTAGATGTCATTGTTGAAGAGGAAGCATTGTTAGTAAGAAGTGCTCTTAATAGATTCAAGATGTCTTGAAGGTTCAGTGAACTCCTGAAATCATTGTGTTCAAGCAGATCCTCAACAATTCTCAGGTTTTCACTTATAAGTATACTTGTGTACAATGATGTTGCATTAAAGGAAATCATGATTTCATCAGCCGGAATTCTTTGTTGTGTGGCGAAGGCTCCAAAATCACTACTGTCGTTACATTGGTGTTGATTTTTTCCCCGACATATGAGGTCGGCTGTGTAATAAGAAATTGAATGAAGTAGACCCCCAGAAAAAGCTACCGTTGAATATGATGGTACATTAGGCTTGTTTACTTTCAGTAATCTAAAGAACCATGGTAAAGGCAAGTCTTTTGGACCAAATCTGCAATTATCAAGGATATGTTTTTGGTGTAATGCAATAAGAATTTGCCTTCTTTAATCTTGACTGGATTTATTGGTCGTTTTAAGGTGTTTATAACACTTTGGATGTTGTCAACTTTGTTTTGGATGACAGTCCTTAGCAATGCACTGTTTCATTCTGTGTTTCATTCTGTGTGTTTCAACCACTGGTTCCATAAATACTTTTTAGCATGGCTTTGTGTATAGCTATAATTTCAGAAGTTTTCAAATACTCAACACCACTAAATGAAAGGTGGCCACACTGAAAACATAGTTGGTTTAAAAATGGCATTGTAAACGTGTTTAATCAAGTTTTTGTATTGCGTCTGCAGGAACATTATTTGCACTTTTAGCCCAAATTGGTAAGAAATGGCTACTTGTACCACTTATCATATGCCACTTACTTTTGTTTTCTGTTTCCTTATTGATCTTCTTAAAAGGGTTATATTAATCACAGTTTAGATTACTGCTTCATAATCGGCTGAACATCCCAAATGGTTTTTTAAAATTTAATATGCAGCGGATAAAGATGTTTAAGAAATACAGCCACAATGGTTCTTATGTACGTTTTTTGTGATAATTGATCATCAATACGTAGTGATCCACCGTCACTGTATCAGCAATTCCTTGTGACATATGTACCTGTGCACACATGTCAAAAGTTTGTGATCTCACGTTTTAGCAGTAGAATTCGTTTTGTTACTTTAGTAATAAATGGTACTGTGTATTGAAACATTTAGCATACTTTGTCTTATGTTACACTTTACTGACAAAAGTAGAAATATCATTGTTTTTAGATTTGGTTTCATAGGTGCATAATATACATAGCCAAGTTTTATATATAAGCTCTTTCCCCAATTTAAGCAGTTGTCAAATCATACACCTACTCACCATATAAACGCCATTATAACATGGCGAGAGAATTAAAGGCTTATTCAAGCCAATTTCATCTATAAAAATACAAGTGCTTGGTTTTGCATTCGTAATTCAAAAAATTGGCGCAGTGCCTGTGTATTTCAGCAGAACGCGTTACTACGATACACGTATATGTGATGGTGCATACCACAAACCATGATACCCTCAAGATATGTGTATATTTAATCGGATTGTACCGGAATATCACTGAATTTGATTGAAAGGTTGATGCTTGCTCAAAAAGTACTGTAAAAGACTACCCGTACCAATAAATATATTTTTCATTTTTTAACATGAATTTTAACCGATACTGGTGCCATGAATAATACAGTTACAGCAGCAGAAGATAGTAAAGAATTCTGCCACACAGTGATGCTTTATTACAGTAGCAAGCTAAATGGTTGTACTATTTGTATGTACTTGTATTTCTTTTGAAAGGCACTGATGCCACCAAAATGTATATGCAAATGTGCCATGGATAAACACAGACCATCTCACTTAAATTGTTCGAGAGTATCCATTTTTAACCAATTGCTGCAGTAGGTTAACGTAATGTAAAGTTGACTGTTCATTTTTAGGCAGCTTTTGTACAAATAAAAATTGAACAAACCGGTTTTAACTTTTTACTTGAATTTGGTCTTGACATTATTGTAGCATTGCCGTAATTGTAATAGCAGGATTGGCAGCTTTTCCAGTTCTTGGACTAACTGGATTTCATATAGGCTTAGTATCACTGGGAAGAACAACGAATGAGCAAGTATGTGATACAATTTTGTGTAATATTTAAATAATAATTAAGTATATGTATATGTATATTTATTATATTATATTATATTATATTTTATATTATATTATATTATATTATATTATATTATATTATATTATATTATATTATATTATATTATTTTATGTTATACAGTATTCTCTCTAATTAACGGACAAATTTCTTTACACCGGTCAAATTCTAGTCAAACTCTCATAAAAAACTTTCTAAAAACCGGACAAGCAAATAGCGGACACTCCAGTTAGCAGACACTCCAATTAACAGACACATTTGTTTTCACCAAATGGCCTTTTTAGCGATTTTCCCTTCTAATTAGCAAACACCAGGAGAAATCTTTCAAAGTCTTTAAGATTTTCATTCATAAGAGTAAAGAATTAAAGTTTATAAAGGTTTTTTTCTTTATTTTATTACGTTAAACATTTATTGATGCGATTGTCCAGTCCTTTCTCGGCTTTCTATATTTTTTCAGCAACCACTTTAAGGCTTTTGAAAGGCCCATAAAACGATATTTAACAGGAATTTCCAGCCCATATCCTCTTCCTTGTTAACTCTTTTACAAACAACTTCTACTTGTATTGAGGTTTGAGGAAAGGTTAGGAACATGGACGAAGCTTTTGAGATGTATTTTGGGATGTGGCCTACAATAACTTTATTTTCCAGAAAATCTATCTTTGTTATTTTAACGGCATTTTCATCTTCCTTATTTGTCGGTTCACTGCTGTATTTCAAAATTTCTTCAATCAATGGACTCCAAATTTCCTTGTAGGCATGGTAGCCTCTCGCAAATGAAGAAAAGTTGTGGATTTCAAGGTCTTGGTCGAGGATGATAGGAATGTCAGTATCGTACATGTCACCTGTGATCATTTTCGTTGTTTTGTAGATGGTGAACGAAAACAAAACGAATCAAAAAAGACCTTTCTTCGAATTTGACATTCGAATATTTTGATTTGACAGATATTCGACTTTCATAACTCTCTCCGTCGCAGAGCTCACCAAAAAGTAAACGTACTAAAAGTAATTGTTTAACTCGTGCGATGAAGATCCTAAGAAATTTGGTTTGTTTTGTTCTCTAAAAAGTAAACATTAGCAACTCCAACATGGTGTTGATCCGTTCGAAAAAGAGACTAGCAGGAAAAATAAATAAAAGATGTCTCACATTAGTTGAAAGATAAATATTTTAGATGAAATTAAGAAGAGAAAGTTAAGTTGCAGGCCAATCCCTGACCAATTCAAATTTGGAAAGATACAAGCTGCCAATATCGTAAAGAATGAAAAAAAGTTGAGAGAAGAATATGTAAACTTCCAAGGAAAGGGGTACAAACATATCAACAGAGAAAACCATCAAACGTTTAAACCAATAAATGCCATTATTTTTTCTTGGTTCAATAAGTGTGAACCATCTATTATTTATGTGAGCGGAGCCTTGCTTAAAGAGGAGGCAAATAACATCAAGGAAACCCTTAACCTGCCTGAATTGGAATCTTTCAAGGCATCAGAAGGATGGCTTGATAAATGGAAGCTGAGTCATGGGATCAGGGAAAAACAGATCTCCGGAAAATCTCTTGATGTATCGAAAACAACTGTTGAATCATGGATAGAGAGGTTAAAGGAGTTGTATAAAGGTTACGAACTAAAAGACATCTGGAACATGGATGAAAGTGGATGGTTTTCAAAACTTTACCAACTAAAGGGCTAGCCTTAAAAGGAAAAAAGGCCAAAGGTGGAAAGAAATCCAAACAAAGAACCACTGTTGCATTTTTTGTTAGTGCGGATGGAGAAAAAGTGGGGAAGCCGATAGTAATATGGCGAAGGAAAAAACCACGACAATTTCGTCTGGTTAGGGCAGCTGATATCCTAAAAGGAGTCAATTATTTTGCCGATCCCAAATCATGGATGCAAGTTGAAATAATAGAGAAGGTTCTTGAAAATGTAAACCGTCAGATGGTTCTTGAAGAAAGAAATGTAATTCTATTTTTGGATAGCGCGACAGTTCACCCACCTTCCCTGATCGGAAAATACAGTAGCTGAAAACTTTTATTTCTTATAAAATATACCACCTCAAGATTGCAGCTCTTAGATGCTGCAATTATTCAAAGACTTTACGGCTGAGACTATTCAGAACTGTTTTGGAAAATGCGGTATGACAGAGAAAACCATTGAAAGTGAAGAGGGAGAAATTGACGAAGAATTTACCGCGCTATTTGAGGAGCTTGCAAAGGGTTCAGAAGATGGCATAACAGCAGAAGATGGCATAACAGCAGAAGAATACATTGATTTTGACGTATCGAAATGCAGCGCATCAACAGTAATCAGCTCAGACATGGTCGATTGGAAAGTAAGATCAGTATAAGAATGTGTCGACGATTACATCACAAATAGCAACGATGGCGAGGAGGAAAACAGCATTGTTTTGGAAAGTGACGAAGAAGATGATGACGAGGAGATAGAAATCAAAGAAATCAGCGATGTTGAAGCATTAGCAATGGTGGATAAACATGAATTTAACTCTAATTGATGACCATGAAAGATAAACATCTTATTCAATGAAAACCAAATTAGATAAAGAGATAACAAGAGACAAACGAATAACTGATTTTTTTAGACGTTAGGTATAAGAATATTTTATCGGCATGTGCCGATCTTGTTGGTATTTGAAACAAAAAAGTGACTTTTATATTTTCCTAGGTTTTCAAATATTTCTCATGTGAGAAGCTTGTATATCTTAAAATAACCTAATTTTTCTGTTCTTCTAAGTCTACAATAATCCAATATTCTCCAAAACCTCAAAATACAATCTTTGACTCAACAACGAAAATAAGCCCCCAAAAAGTTAACTTTCTGAAAAGCGGACACCTAATTAGCGGACATTTTTTTGCACCAGTGGTGTCCGCTAATTAGAGAGACTACTGTATTAAATTAAATTAAATTATATTATATTATATTATATTATATTATATTATATTATATTATATTACATTATATTACATTATATTATATTATATTATATTATATATTATATTATATTATTTATAATTTAAGTAATTTGAATGCTTCTGCCGCGAATGCCTTGCTCCAGAGAATGCCTTCCTTTGTACGTTTTATCAATCGGGTTTTACTAAATCACATAGAATTTAGTGCTTTACTTTTTAGACCTCAGTTTTTTATGTTATTTTTTATTATATTTTTAATTGTATTCTTAATTATAGATTACACCGAAAGCTGGCTTCCATGAAATAATATTAAGTACCGTAGTGGCCAAGCGGTAGATAATAAGGTTTTATTGTTCACAAAGTTACGAGTTCGGCCTTACCATGAGTCTGAAATAAGCTATCTTGTGCTTCAAAATAAAGAAACAAGTTAAACGAGGTGGAAATTGAATTGATAGCTCATTGCTTTCAGCATTATTGTTGCTGATATGTTTATCTTGTTTCCTAGGTTACTGGGAAGTTTGGAAGTGGTCATAACCCATTTGATAATGGTTGCGCCAGAAATTGCTTGACCGGTTTGTGCGGCCCAGCTTATCCAAGGTATTTAAGGCTTTTTCTCTTTTTATTTCAGTGACGTTTTTACATGTTTATAGTTGTTTTTAAACTGGTAGATTTAATAAATTACGGTAGAACCCACCACTAGCCCGGGACCTTGAAGACCGGCAAATAATTCAAATTTAGCTTTTCATCATCTTGGGTTTGCCTGATGTATGATGTTAATGCACCCCATTTGCTTAGCTTTTACGTTTTTGTTGATGTGTTGTGCCTATAACATTTTTCATGGTACGTCGAAAACGTTTCTATTCCGGTGGAGATTTCTTAATTAATGTCTCTCAATTGGCCGAGAGGTAGGGGCAGAGATTTAGCTGTCGGAGTACTTAAAACGTTGGACTTAACTAATGCCAGGACCTTATACAGTTGTCGTTGTACTTTTGTTCTCCATTCACATCACCGTTATCTAGATGGATTTTGAGCCCCCAGCCATTCCTTTTTGTGTGCAAAAGGTAGCATAAAACGGTGTGCAATTCACAAGCTGGTAATGATAACGCCTTTTTACCTGGTTCAAGCCCCCACTAGAAACTAAAATGTTTTAAAGAGAATTTCATTTTTCAAGAAGATAAGATAAAACAGCAATACCCAGACAAATGTGAAATGTGACATGCAAAGTTTCAAACATTTGCACGCCATTTCATAAATGTTTCATATATATATATCATAGAGTCATACTTGAAATAAAGTTTTCTTAAAAATGAAAAAATATTTGCTTTGGCATCCTCTCATTTTGTATCCATGTAAACTCATTAGGGTTTATTTTATCCGCGTGGATCTTTCATTTCTCTTGGAACATGTGTGTTATTTCTCTCACTTTTCCTCATTTGTTTTAATAGTTTTTGATAATAGTATTCTAAACATCCCAGATTACTTGGCTATCAAGCTCCAAAATATAGAAGGAAAGGGAAGAAAAAGTTACCAGCACTACCATCAGTAACACCTCCTGGATGCCCCCCTGTCTCAACAAAAGATGTCAAGATTGAAATGAAAGGAGTTGGTGCATTTGAGGTATGTACACAAAGCATTATTGTCCAAAGTAGCACCGGATAAGCATAAGCGTACAGACTGCTTTCAATAAACCGCGATAAAGATTTCTTGTGAATATTTTATCGTAAAGTATGCTGACGCGTTTTAAAGGCTAGTGAATCAATTTTAAAGACACTCGAAGCTCTTTTACTTTCCGTCTTCACTTGTGAGCTGCTATTTAAAAGCCATTACTTATTTATTTATTTACTTACTTTCTTACTTACTTGCTTACTTACTTAAAATTGAAACATTATTAAAATGATACAACACGAGGAGAAAAACTGATGCGAGTTGGAAAGGAATTATTGGAGAGTATAGAGATTAATGATGCTGCTGACCAAAACCCCAGAAACGTAGGAAAACTTTTCACTGCCAAATGCTTAGAAAGAAAACAGGAATTATTTTTTGCTAAACCCCTCCACGGCTACACCGCAAAAACAGTTGCCGGAATAAATGAAATCGATGTCAAAAGCACCAGGGAATTGCTCACCAACAAGTATATCAACTCTCACTCTGAAGCGTACGCTTGTGCTATCGAGGAACAGGAAATTAACACAAAAGACATCATCTATAGACGAAAACAACGCCAAAATGTCATCCAGAATGTCATCCAGATACTACTTACCACTACGCCACGACATTGTAGCAAAATATGTGTATGAAAAACTGCGTATTAAACATAACCTTGAGACAAAAGTAACGGATGGCGACCAGTTTATTGAGAGGAATGGGCAACATGAATATTGATGGAACGTCCCTGTACGAACGCCTAGCAAAGTCCAATACAACTGCCCAGACTTAACTTAATTGTCTGGAACTCATCCGACAAAACGTGCCAAGTCGTCGAATTCAGTTGCCCATCTGACGTTAACGTTGCAAGAAAAATCAACGAGAAAGAAAACGCATATGGTCCTTCACTACGAATGCTACAGTTTATGTATACGGCATACAAGTTTTCTTTCGTGCCAGTGATAATAGGAGCGCTGGGAACTGTTCCAGGAAATTTGAAAATGAGTTTGTCTATTATGGGATTTAATGAAAAAGAATGTAGAGACATTGTGTCCAGACTTAAGCAAAAAAGTATTTTAGGCACGGTAAAAATTGTCAAAACTTTTATGAATTTCAAAAAAAAAATTATTTTTAAATTTTATTTTCTGCCTTACTGATTGTAATATCCTATTTTTTAGAATCTTTGCCCTTTTGATAAGGGCCGGATTTTAATTGTATTAAACATTTTAACTAATTTGAAAAGAAAAAAAGAGAACCTTACTTAAAAAATATATAAAAAAATAAAAAGATTAGTAGAAAGACTTCAAATATCATCCCCCAGGAGCAATTTTCTAATGACAGAGGTGGTTATGTGCCGAATGAGACCAACATCAATGCCAGGTTGAATGAAATCATTGATGTTGCTTTAAAAAATAATCTGAAAACGATTTTTGAACGTAATTATGAACTGTACCACAACAAAAGACTTGATGAACGCAAAATAACGACAAGATCAAATGTCAGGTTTGAAAAGAATGTGATAATTACAGCTGATGCTATTGTGACGGAACACTTGTCCTCACTTCAAAAAGCCACATTATGGGATGTTAACTGTTCTTTATACTCTATAGCACTGACATGTAAGGAGATAAACAATGACATAATTGGAAAACTGGACCCTAACGAGGGAATAAGAAAACTAATTGCCCATACTAAAGTCATCATTCAATGTAAAAAAGAAAACAGCTTTACCAATCACCAAAAATTGTTGAAAAACAAGCTTGAAAGAAAATTTAGAAATACTAAAATGCAAGCTTTGGAGACAAAACTATCCCTTTTAAAACAAGAATTAAATAGCAAGTCACAAAAACTAAGATATCAAAAGAAATTACAAAAACGAAAACGGTCAACAAGCAATTTTACAACGACCCGAAAAAGGTATACCGATCGTTAAACAGTAAAACTGTCAACGCAAAAACTATTCCAAAGAAAGAAGAAGTAGAACACGTTTGGAGAGAAATATGGCAAGACGAAACCGAGTTCAGTCAAGATGCTGAGTGGCTTAAGAGCCTTAATAACACGTACTATCAAAATGTTACACCAACCAACTATAACATTGACAGATTTAGACTTGATAAAGCAATTAATAAACTACAGCTCAACAGATCACCTGGCGAAGACAAAATAACACCATTTTGGTAAAAAACTTGGTAGGTTACATAGATATATTAACATCCCATTTCAATAACCTTGTCCATGATGATAAAGGACTACCCCATTGGCTCAGTAGTGCCCACATAGTACTGCTACCAAAGAGCGAGGAGACACAAGTACCAAAATATTATCGTCCAATAGCCTGTCTGAATATTCAATACAAACTGTATACGAGTTGCATCAATTGTTTTCTAATCACGTTAGCTGAAATACTGTGATCACGAAAGAACAAGTTGCTGGTGAAAAGGGTGTATGGGGTACAACTGAACAACTTCTGCTGAACAAAAATGTACTTAAGGAAGTAAAATTGTGAAGAAGGAGCCTATACACTGTATGGCTAGACTATAAGAAAGCTTTTGACTCCATCCCACATTCATGGCTACTTCACGCGTTGAAACTTGCAAAAGTGCCAGACCACCTGATAATTGCTATCAAAAACCTTACAAAGTCTTGGTTTGCGAAACTTCACCTTCATGGAGTACACAATCAAGCATCAGCGACTTCATTAAGATTTGTAAAGGATCTACCAAGGAGACAGTCTATCAGTCATCCTATTCGTTCTGTCGTTAAACCCACTGTCACACCTGCTCCAGTTCACCAAAGGATACACTTACGGGAAACTACAAAACCACCAACATACCCATAATTTCTTTGTTGATGACCTCAAACTATTCTCAACGACCTTGAAAGATTTAAAAGCTCGATATCACTACAACATTTTCAAATGACATAGGAATGAAATTCGGGGCTGATCAATGTACTATCCTACACATGAAAAAAAGGAAAGTCGTTGATGGTGAACCAATAACAATTAATGGTTTAGTAATTTCACCACGCAATAGAGGAGATAGTTATACGTACCTAGGAATCGACGAAAGCATTGCCTTCGAAGGTCCATTAAACAAAGAAAATATTACAAAGGAGTATCTTACCAAGGTTAAAAAGATATGGTCATCAGAACTATCTGACTACAACAAAACGATAGCACACAACACCTTTGCTGCCCCTATCATTACACCATCAATATGGATGCTTGAATAGTCAATTGAAGATATCAAACAACTTGATATTAAGACAAAAACTCTGTCAATGACCGGCAACTTTCACCCCAACTGTGATGTCGATAAGTTATACATCAGTAGAACAAAAGGTGGTAAAGTACTTGAAAGTATTAAGAACCTTTTCGAAAGCAAAATTATATCGATCAACCAACACCTAAAACTGAACTCTAAAAATAATGAATTATTGAAATACATCTATGAGAGTGAAAAAGAATCCATCGTTAGACTTTCACAAGAACTTCTTACAAGCTATGAAATTACTAGCGACACTCTGGAAAAACCAAAACTGTTGGGCAAAAAGACAAGCACTTCTTTGAGAACAAAACAGAAAGAAAGGTATAGAAATAAGAGAATGCACGGTTACTTGGAAAGAACTCTTTCAAAAGATGAAAAAATCGATTAACGGCTAAGCCATTCCAGAACTAAGAACAGAACTATGACTTCACAATTTTCTGGATACCTTAAAGCAATAATCGACCAAGAAATTCCCACTAAATACCTCCAATACAAAAGGCAAACTTATCAAGGTCAAACTCCATCGATTGGAAACAAATGCAGATTATGCAAAGCAGCAGTCGAGGATGTTCCACACATTATAAGCTCCTGCCCCTTTATGCCTGCTAGATACTACCTACCAATCCGACATGACGAATTGGCAAAGTACATTCTCAAAGCAGTCATTGGAAAGAACCACCCAAAACAGGTGTACAGAGTTTCGAGAGATCCAATATACATTTTGAAAAATCAACAACTTTGAATATTGGTGGAACATATTGATAAGAACAATAACGAAAGTACCACACGACAATCCAGATTTACTGATATGGGACAATAGAAATAAAACATGTACGATAACAGAGGTCAGCTGTCCAGCAGACACCAATATCAGCAGCAAAGTTCAGGATAAACTCGACATTTACGGTCCCCTAGTTCGTAATATGCAAATCAAGTACCCAACTTACAAGTTTGAAATGATACCGATCATGGCAGGTTCACTAGGATACGTGCTAAAGTGCCTTAGAGCTTACTTACAAGACCTCGGGTTGGATGAAAAAGACATTAATATCCACATTAACAAAATGCAAGGATTGTTACGCGTGGTACAGTGAAAATTTACAAAACTTTTTCAAGTTTTAAAATGTAAATTATATATAAGCAGTTTAAAATATTTGATACTATTGGCAAGAATTGGTTATTATCCACAGCAATCGAATTGCTTAAGTCTCGAAATGACTGTACGAACTTCAATTATTTTATTCAGTGGGTTTTAGTGTATTTCACTTTCAGTGGTTTAATTGTTTAAATCTTGTTTCGTGATGGAAACTGATTTTTTTCTACTTATAAATGCTAAGAAGAAATAAATTATATCAAAGCATACTTACTTAGCTCACTTCCAATAACCTTCTGCTCACCCAAAGGCTATGGTTACGGTAAACATCGTCAATCCCAACACACAATTTTTACATAGACGATTTTGAGAACTTTACACAACAAATATTTTGTCGGTAATGAAACAGCAGATATTATGACAATATTTTCTAGACACTGACATTTATTTTGGTGAAGGCAAATTCCCCTACTTACATATCAAGGATCGTTCTGTAATCAAATCACAAGCAGTTAAAAGCAACATTAATATTCAGCCTGTTGCCAAAAGCGATTGCTACAGACGTCTAGGTATAGATGCCTACAACGGGGGCTGTGAACAAAGATAAATTTATAAAGTAATATTTGAATGAAATGAAAGAATCTGGTCTTCTGAACTATCAAACTTTAATGGAGTGATCATAATACTTTTGCTGTACCAGTCATAACACTAACTATAGGAGTTCTAGATTGGTTATTTGACATGGAACAGGTCGACATCAATAGAAGGAAGCATCTATGACTGGTTACGATTACCGAAATAGCAACATATTCAAACTGTAATAGCATGACTTAGTTGATGTAGAGGTATTGAAGATATCAATATCATCCACGGGTGTGGATTGATTGCATTTGAACAATACCTGATTAAAAATACTGATAGAAGTTACATACTACAGTATATTGCAGAGAACCAGGAAATCATCTGCCCTGGTGGTGTAAAGATATTGCAGGAAAAAATCCCAACCCACATGACCCACTGATTGGTAACTTTAAAATAGTGTACCCTGATAACAACAATGATTGTAGGTGCTCTTGGCTACGTCCCAAATTGTCTACAGATACAACTAAGAGAACTCGGCTTTGATGAAAGTGAAACTAACATACACTCAAAATATCCAAAATATCGTTGCCTTTGAAACTGCTAAAATTTGTAAAATCTTGAAATTTAGTGACCGGATCTTTTCAGATGGTGGATCCAATACTTGGCCCCATTCATTTTAATGCTTTTTTGTAGTCATACATTCAGTTTTTAATTAAAGTTTTGATTTTGTCTTTTGTTGTTAACCCATTAGAATTTTTGGAATTGTACGTTGTACTAATTAGAGTAAATATAATAAGTGTTTACTTACAGTAATCATTGAAAATGCTGAGTGGTAAGATACAATCCGGAATACCTACTGCACTACAGTATAGGCACGTGATTACCGTAAAATCAAAAAACCCATTAAAAAGGTTCAGACAGACACATCTCCAGGAAAAAATGTCATCGTTGATTTATGGTTTAAAAATCTGGACATTACATATCAGCTATTTTGATTATTTCATTTGCAGAGTTTGGTACGAAATTCTTCTGAAATTGATGAATATTTTATAATGTTAACGATAACTTAAGATGATGCTGGCATTACAAATAAGCAGGTTTTTGTTTTTGTTGGCATTTCAAAAAACATGAAAGATTGTTGAAGAAACAGATAACAATGCTTTTTTGGGTTTGATTTCTTTTCAGGAAGCCCGAAGCGGTTGGCCAGAGAATGCCACAAAATGTACATCTGCTGAAACAGCAGATTCTAGGAGAGTTGTAACAAGTTATGAAATATCTGTATGAAGAAATGGTGTATTGGGGTAGAAAAGCACTTTTAAAACGTGTTTAAAATACCGAGGAAAATGTAACTTTTTAGTTGGGAGGTTAGATTGTTCTTGTTTCATATGACTGTGAAGCCTGTATATAGTTTGTACATTTATGTATTAAAAGCTGTAACTGGAGGAGAAACATAAATTGGAGCTCTTGGTGCCACCTTGGCTTTTTGAAGAGTGTACATTGGCAGGCTGTTTGTTTGTAGCAAGCCGATATTTTTTCTCCAGAGTAGTTTTGCTTGTACCGTACTGATTCGAATGTTCTCGCGGGTATAAGAAGACAGGGAACTAGTTGTTTTGGCAACGTCTGTTACTAGCTGTGAACGGACTAAAGTTCCTCCTTTATTCCAGTAATAAGGAACCAGACTTGGCTAGACATTGCCAGGGTGTTGGTTATGACGGTACGCCATTATAACACAATTATGATGACACTAGATGTAACTCAAACAATTCTCGGCCGGTAGCAATTTTCTCGAGGTAGTTGCCATGATGAGATTGAAGATTATTTTAACGAGCAAGAAGACCAGTACTGCTATACTGCTTATTACGGCTGCAAACGTAGCAAAATAACACAGATGGATTACAACATAGCGTTCCTTTAAATTTTGCATATCCTATGATGTGGTAATTTTCTAATGTTGAGAGCATATCAACTTCCACATGAAGCTGTTTATGTATATTTTGCCGTACAAAACCCCGAAAAATTTGCATATTATTATATCTAGATGCACTACCCCATGCCTTCTTGCCATCCCTGCCAGCTGTTTTGAAAAGCCTGCGGTGACCAATTATCTTTCCTCATATGTAAATGGAAATAGAATAACAAAAATTTTGCCTTCAAGAAAACAATTTTTGCTGTTGACATTAAAAATATTGTTAAAAATCAGGTGAGGATTAGTTCACACGCGGTAAAACTGTGAGCAAAAGGTTTACTACTACTCAGTTACATGAGAATGTTTAATGAAGTAAGATATAGTTGTTTTAACTTTTTGATTTGTTGTTGTGACAGCAGGGCTAAATATTGATTGTATTTATCTCCAATACGAATGATATCAATTTTTAGACCAGCACCTGCTTTGACAAAAATGGCAAATGGGATAGAGTCAGGCTTTGTACAGTGTGGGGTACAAATTATTTTTCACCCGTCCTTCGGAAAGAGTAAAAACACTCCTTAAATCCTAACATACCATGCAGTTTCAAGTTCCTGTAGGAGGTACAAGCTATCAATAAGAGTGCAATTATATGGGAGCTTTTGAAGGGTGAATTTGTTCTGTTGCCCCTTTTTTGACAATGTTAACCCAAACTGTGGTACAACAGTGTCAGCAGTGCTTTGCTTATTTACATGAACCAAATCATACCAAATGATTAACATGCGAATGCTGTATTCAATTTAAAGAACTTGGCCCCCTCGTTAAAAACGCAAACTGATATTAGAGCTCCATGTATGTCACTTCTGCCATTGTTATGTTATTTTAATTTTTCAAAATGGATAGGCAAATTGAATTGGAATTAAGTTGGAGGTGACGCAGTTTTCTGGCTTAATAGAAGTATGATTTGTACAAGTGAGTATATGAACCAAGTTAAAGTGACCTCTGCATCTGCAAAAGTGCTGGTAATACAAGCAAACTAGACATCGAATTGTACTGTGTATTTTACGTAATTACGTAATTGCAACTAAGTACTTTATACTTAAGATTTGAGCATTGACTTTGGTTGGGTTTATCAAACACCAACTTTTTGTGTCAGAATAATTGCCAGTTGACCTATTTTACCTTCCATCGAAGTAGGGAAAACAAGACAGCGTCCTGAAACACTGCCCTGCAATCCAAATGAATACAGAATGTAAAAAAGCGAGTGTAAGTAGTTTTATGTGTTACCCGTTGTTAGATTATGTTCGGCAAGGAGGGTGGTTTACATTTATTTTTGGCTTTCTAGAAACTGGGTTATTCTTGACAGGGGTATGGTCTTACGTCGTTTAAATAGAACTCAGCTAACTGGCCACACACAAAAATGCGTCTAATCATTTTTCCTTGTGCCTCTATTTCCCCAGATCCACTGGCGAAAATAGATTGATACCAGTAATACCTCTGCCTGATACCGTTGGTACGGTGCTGTTTCATTGTACATGGAACTTTGCACACTGAGAGAGCATTTGAATTTATTCTATTTGTTTTTTAAGTTTCCTTGTATTTTTTCATTATTCGTATACATGAAGCATATTCGGAGTATAATTACTAGGATTTAAGGATTGCCCTTCCTTACCCGCTTGTTAAGCAGGCCAGGTTGTTATAAAATACGGCTTCATCTTATTACATGCTTTCCTTTAATTGCCTTGCATAGGCTGGCATTAGATGACCCCCCCCCCATCCCTCAGGTAGTCTTCTTTGCAACAGATTGACAGAATTCTTTTATCAACCAAGAGAGACTAAATAAAATATCTCCCAGACAGAGATTTTTTGTGTGGAAATTTTACGTTTATGAGGTCCAAATGCATGACTTAAACCAAAATTTTGGGTGATGTCTGTCTGTCAGTTTTTGCGCCAATATTTAGTGCCACTAAATACTATTTTTATGCTCCCGAAAAGTAAATGTTTTTTAGTTCGTCACAGACATAAAATTGACGTAGTAATGATAACTTACGATTTTCCCCTTTAAAGGAATTGTTGCGAAATAGCATTTTTACCGTAATATGAAATTTGCTGCAAATTTTTTCTGGTCGGGACAAAAACTTTTAAAAATTAGCTCATTTCGTATTGTAAAATCCACTGTGTAAAGTAGTCACTGTGGAAATTGTTGCTTTTAAAAGGTAGGAAACGATTGCAAAAAATACCCCAACATTTAAAAGCGCGTCGATTCCCATTGGAACTGTAAATACCAAACCGGAAACTGTTTTAATTGGTAGCTGCAACGCTTTTGAAAGTAAATAAGACACCCAGGTGTTATATTCATGCGTTTTACATTGGTCAGGAAGCTTTTTAAAATAGAGGTATTGCGCAAACATGGGAGCTTGCACCAAGTGAAAAGCAGTGGTTAAATAGGAGTCAGATAGTTTTTAAGTTAAGAAGGGTTTGACTTGGAGACACATTTAGGCACTATTCTTTTTTATTTTCATTGATAAAATATTGGCTTTAGATACCAACGTTATCGCGTTCAGTCAAGAATGTTCCCTCGAGGTTTGATTTAGGCGTTATTTGTTAGCAGTGAAGGTGGCAGTACAACATCGATCAGTTTGTCATAAGTTACAGTTATTTGAGACCTTCATTTTAAACCGTTAAGAAATATCAACTCTTGAAATGATGGGAAAATTTTTTGGTTGCCATTTGCTCTTCGGAGTTATTTTACCACCATTATTCGTATACTTTTTTTTGGCCAAGCCCGTGCGTGGGTTGGACTGATAGCCGACCACGATAAGTGAACAAAATTATTTCTCCCAGTTATTTGAGGCCTGTTTGCTCCTCAAATATGCGGCTTTATGTTCCCATTTTTGACCACCTTGCAGATGCCCAACATTTATTTGAGCAAAAGGCAGCTGCTTGGTATCGTGGTAAACGATCAGCAGTTGAAGCCAGAAGACGAGTAGCATTTTATGTACTAGCGTTTACATTTCCGGTTGTGCACTTTGATGGTGATTATCTGTAGAGGCGTATTTTTAACAGGCTGCCTTTTTAGACACCTCATTAAAGACGTTTACAAAGATTGGACCACTGAGAAAAATTGTTGTATTTCTACACATACATACTAAAGAGGCAGGTACTGGATAGGCTGTGTCATTTAGCTCAAATAAGTATTTAACACTTTTAGCCCTTACCATTACTTGTTCTTTCCGTTTGGTGTTCAGAAGTATTTGCTGCTGGGCGATGTGGGCGTGAAGAACATACAATATAGCCATTCGGTCACGAAGCTAGAGTTTGTTATCTGGTATTTTATTGCATAAATAAACAGATGCTTTTTTATAGTAAATAGCAAGTATATATTATAGGTAGTGGAGTCACGTATGACAGGCAATGGAGCCTTAGCCTCCTACTTTAACAGGGACAACTTTGATGCAACAAACAGGTACCGTGATGAAATGGATGGTCTTCTAGCCTAGTACGTGCTCGCGTACGCACGTGTAGGGTAGTATGTGTTCACCCCATTACCCTTCAGTAGAATCAGGGTAGGAAATTAAAATATTTCTATGAAATTTGTGTAGTGCTGCCTGCTCACAGTTATGCTTTGCGTGTATTTTCGTTGTGCGTACATGCTGAGTAAAGCATATTTCTATTCGTAAAAGAAATTATTGTGTTAAAAATGTCAATCGTTATATGTTAAAATGGAATATGTTTGCAAGACATTAAAATGCATTATAATTTATAAGGTGGAATGATACACCAACGTTAAACAATGAAATTAAATGACAGTACCAGTGTATATTGTGTAATGTAGTTTACATTTAATACTTGAGGTACTCGGAATAGGTAAGTGAAGCCAACACATTCTTTGTGTTTGGTTTTCTATGACGGAAATTATTTGTATCTTTCTGCTATGAAGACATTGCTTCCGCAAACAGGTGTACCCCTGTATACTGTAAAACATCGCATCATACACAATGTGGACTTGTGACTTTAATAAAGGTGGGGAATAGAACTGTTTTTAATTCCAAACGTTGTGTTTGATCCAAGTTTTTGAACCATTCCATGCGCAGTTTTCCTGTTTTATTTCTTGAATCGCGATTAAAGGTTCTAGCCAGGGCAGATGTAAACTATCGGGCGCTTCGGCTTGGCAAAGAGTGTATCACAGGTGTAACATTGGTGTTACACCTTTACATAAACATATGATAGCGGATTAAAATTTCCCACTTTCCTTGTTATTTTTCGCACGTTGCAATTTTAGAAGCAAAATTTTCTTTTTTTAACAATGCTTGCTTCATCTTGAATAACGTCGTCTCGTGAGATTTACGCAAAAAGGAACCGGACTCGTACGACTTATAGTCTTGTCTTAAATAGAATTATACATAACTGAAAAATTAGTAGCTATTAATATGCTATAGCTGAACAATTAAAATGGTCTAAAGATCCAGCATCCAATTAAAAAAAATATTTAAACCCAACCAAAAGACCTGATCTCCCAACATTTTTTTGGCGTCCACCCTAAACTCCATAATTTTTTCGCTCGCTCCAGTTGCTATCGATTTCTTAGCTACCTCCTGTACCAACTTTCTCGTTGAAATAGGCAGTCTCGAGAGCTCACTTAAGAAGATGGCAGTGAAACCCATGGGAACTGGTTAGGAAACATTTTATTGCTATATTTTTTTCAGTTTTTTTCTATTAAAAGTAAAGGTAACAAATATGCTGCAACCAAAATGGCAACGTGCAAAGGAATTCAATTAAAGCCACACCATTACCCGATTAACTTGCTGGCTAAGATGTAAAGTTCAGCAGAGCCCTTTTTTCGTGTGATTGTTTTCGCCTGGTTTCGATTTGCGAAATGCTTTCTTACTTTGTCACTGATCCCCTGCAAGCATACTCGCTCCGTTTACAGTTCGAATGCAGTTTGACGACGGAATTACATGACCTGTGTCATCGTCATTATTTAAATTCTCACTACTACAAACGCTCCTGGTGAATGTAGACTTCTTTGGTCCAGACTGCCAGCAGTAGTACGAGTACTAGTTTTGTATATGATTCTAGCAGTAAGTTGCTCGTTCAAAGCTGGGTGCTTGCTGCAACTCGTTTTAATGTGGAAAGTTTTCCAAGAATTTGTGACAATTTTTGTTACTGACAATTTCAAACAATAAAAAGATATAGCTAAAACAATTTTATAGAAAATTATTTTAATGAAAAGTATACTCTAGAAAGTATTTAGCATGATGTAATGCATTTTCTCTGTACTTGATGTTGCAAAGGACTCGGCCTTTTTCTTTACAGACCAACAATTCTGAAAAGGAAATGGGACGATTTCATTTCATACAAAACACACAAGGACAACAACATCTGAAGGGGAAAAAGGACTGAAATAGGATAACCAGCTCTTTTCATCTTGAACGGACGATTTCAAATCCATCATACACTATCACCATTCCTTCTCCAGCCTAAAAATCATTTACAGTGTTCCTTCTACGGTAGGAAAATGTATTGGCATCATATGTATATTAAGTACAAAAACATTTTGAATAGCCAAGTCTTCAAATATAATCTATTCCTTTGTGGGCCATCTTGTTTCATTGAAGTAGCAGATAATTCGTGGTGCTCAAACCCTGTCAGAACAATAAAACAACTTGTTAAGTAAAAATCTACAAACCAATCCAAGTTGCGCGCAACTAGCCAGTAACAAGGATTTGATCAAACTAGTTATTTGTGATTAAGCTAAGCTATTAAGGATCACTATCGTTCACACTCTAAGGATACTATTGGGATGAAAAAGTTAATTACACATTTGTTACCACAACCAAGGTACTGATAAAAAGTCCCGCGTGCTTCACTTAATGTTTGCGCTTTTCACTTTAACAAAAAGTAAAAAATTACAATTACCCAAGCACCAAATGTTTCCAATTCTAACAAGTTTCAAAGACTTTTAACAGGTGTTAAAACTGGTTGCAATTAACTGGAGGATGATAAAAGCTATCAACACATCATAAAACATGGCACTTTGACGCCAATTGATACGTAGGTGTGACAAAAAAACCCGAAAGAAAACGAACTGATAAAAGACAAGGGCTTAAAACGACCTTAAAAACAGCTAACGATTGTGAAATCTCCTTAATAATAGCGCTTCGATACACAGACGTCAAAAATATCCAAACATAATTAGTTCTGAGGATTCTGGGTTTAACATGCGAGCAAACTTTCATTAAAAATGGCAAGCAGCAGTAATAGCGATGGTAGCGAGGGCTCTAAATGTCCCTGGTAAAAATCTAAATCTTGAAGTCTTGAAAATTCTGGACTTTGTGGACTCAGAGAAAGGCATAGATGTAAGAGCGTTATATCATGAGTCGTAAGCTTTTTCTGAGCTACGTTTCGAGAGATGACGATGGGAGAAGTATCTCTCGAAACGTAGCTATCTTGAAAACTGTTTTGTTGAGGAATTAAAGTGTTGGCAAAAGTATCGTCTGAAAAGTTGTACCCACACGTCCAATCGTAGTTTAACGCTGGTAGTCCACTTCATTCACTCTCAGTCATATAGCTGGCCTCCGATGTCCATACACAAAAAACCCACATGGCTGCAACGTGTACTCATTTCGTAGCCTTCGTGATACAACAAAGGTCTCCTTTGATGTCACCTCATACACAAGTATCCCTGTTGATGACACTGTACGAATTATCAAGGAGCTACATGAGCATGATGATTCATTACCATCAAGAACGGAACTAAACCTTCCAGATAACCTGAATCTACTACAAGCTCTACTTACCAACACATGCTTCTTATTCAACAATGAGAAATACACACAAAAGAGCGATGTACCCATGGGGACCCCCAGCATTTTCTGAAATTGCTGAAATAATCATGCAAGCGTTTGAAGCTACAGCATTATCAAAAGCAGAGCAAGGACCAATTGTCTTGGAAATATACGTTGACGATGTTTCCACAATTTTTAAAGATCATCTACGGTTTCTCTGCGCACATCAACAGTCTTCACCAAAACGTGTTCACCATGGAGAAAGAAGATGAAGGGCAATTGTCCTTCCTTGATGCCCTTTCTGTTACTATCTACAGTACGCAAATCACACCGACCAGTACCTTAATAACACATTACACCATCCAGTTTCAGGTCGTCATAGTGTCATCATCGCTCACTTTAGAAGGGCAAGAAGCATTGCAAAGAAATACACCTTCAAAAGATTCTCTTATCCAACGGATACCATACTAGGGGTGTCCGGAGAGCATTACCTAAAACTAGTAGGCCTAATCATGAAGAAGAAGAAGAACAAATAAAGCAAATAGGTCTACTCTATGTCAAGGACATCAGTGAGCAGTAGGACGAACTCCCGGAGAACATAATATTAAGTGTTCATTTTTGACAACATCCACCTTAAGGACTACCCACTCAAAGCCAAAGGATCCAGCTCCACTTGAAGTGAGAAACAACAAAGTTTGCAGACAACATTGTAAAGACTTCCAAATCCTCTATAATGGAGAATCGAAGCGTTCCTTGGGTCAAAGAGAAAAAGAACACAAGTGAGCTGTTGATAACGGTGACGAGGGTCATGAAAGTGCAAAGCACTACTGGACAAAAAGTCACACCTATGACTGGGAAAATAAAAAGATTCTGAACAAGGAAATAAATACTACAACAAGAAAAATAAAAGAAGCCATCCATTTCCTACAGCAGAGAAATCGCATCAACAGAATATCATCAACTCTTCAAGAAATATGGCTTCCAGTACTACGTCCGCACTATCAAAGTATAAAATAGCTGTAACTAATTACTTCAGTAGCTTGACGATGGGAGGAGTATCTCTCAAAATGTAGCTCAGAAAAAGCTTACGGCTCACGACATTATAAATATGCTACGTGAGTGGGTTCCACTGAGTGCATAACGTAAAGAATTTTTAACATGGTTGCCTATATTTTCTATTTTAACTTTTCAGATTATATAATAAATCAATTTTGCAGCGCATGCGCAAGCACATGATTTATGCTGCAAAACCACCTTTTTTCCTGTTACCTTTATCATATACCTTTAACTTCCCAAAATATACCTATTCTGTCATTGGTAATATTACTTTACAAGTTACGAAAATCTCATAAACTCAAACAGAACCACAGAGTAAGCGGTATAGATTATCAATTTACCTTTTTACAACCTGAACAACATCTTCATCCTGCAAAATGTGATCTTTTCCAACCTTTTGAGGGTTATGCTTGACAGAAGAGCCCCAGACAAGTGCACTAAAAAGGGAGAAACCATCAATCAGAAATGCGTAGCAATCTTGGACCCTTGGACCCTTGGACAAAACTTTGCCTTCAAAACCAATTTATCAATTCCTGTTTCCAGTATGGATCTATAAACTCAACTGTGTGATTTAATCACCAAGTTGAGCCCATTAATATAATTTTTCTACTATATAATTGTTATTTTCATATATGACTATAAACAAAATTTGTTAAAAGTCTTTCCTTTGTACCATGACAATACCTATATCTTTACCTAAAACGTCTTGCTTTGTTGCTGTATGAAAAAATTAGTTACTCGGGTTTGTTCCCGCTTTGTTCTAACTAGGCACATGTGTGTGAGTTTGCACAGTCAGACTATTTTTCGACACAATGATACTTTAAATGTTGACATTTTTATAAAATAAAATACTAAAAAAGAGCAACACTGAGATCTACATTTACTGGGATAATTAAGGTTCAGAAATTAAAAGAAAGGCATATTACTAAGACTAGTAAAATGGGGCTTTCCTAGTTTGGTCAAAAAAGGTTATTTTGCACAAAGAACTCAACCATTTGGAATGGGCGTTGGGTAGTATCTCAGATTTTCATAGGTACAGCATACGCTATATATCACAAGTGTCCTTCCGATAGAGACTGGGCAGAATAGGAAGTCCTTTAAACTACACCATTAGTTTAACTTTGCAGAGAAAAAGCCTGTGTTGCTGTGGCTCAGGCATTAAAAACAATAGTATCCGAACAACTTCTTACTGACGTTTTTTTCAGTGATCTGTCACACTGATTTTACCATATATTCCTGAGCGGTTCAATACTGTCATGTTGGCATACCATGTTGTGATTATTACTACTGCTACTGCTGTCCTGGCTGTCCTCTTTATCTGCTTTTACTTGCTGTCCTGGCTGTCCTTTTTATCTGCTTTTACTTGCTTCACATTATAATTCCTCTTAGTCCTGACCATCAGTAACAACACCAGGCACTCTGTACGCACCTACATATTTGTTCGAAATCGTAACACTTTATGCCACACAAATGTTCACATTTTGTAAATGGAGCTACATAGTTCTTGCATAAAAGTCGTATCGAGTCATCTTTTACAATAGTTGTGGAAGGCGACTACTGGAGGCCGGTGCAAAATTTCGAGAAATAAAACGATGATAATACAAACTCTCATTAGTTTTTGCTTCAAAATTAACTGTCCGAAAAAAACTCATCGAAAAGGAAGCGTTAGGCAAGATAACAGTCAATACCTCTAGTTAAGCAGTAGGAAGTTGCTAGGGACACGTAAGGCCGCGCCAACCATTTCAAAATTGCATTGCATTCAATAGAAATATTTTATAAAAAGCAAGAATAATTATGCAAAAACCATATTTCCCATCTACTCAACTGGATATATGAATTCAATGAGTGGTAAACATATTTTACGTTAAATTCGTTAAACTAGAGCAGGGTAGTACACTTACTATTTAAATTCCTTCATGATACTCTTGTGTAAGTTATTACAAAAATCTTCTACTGATGTGTGGCCCTCGTGGAGTACAACTGGAGCTTCGTAATCTGGCAGTTGTCCTTTTGGTTTTGTGTATCTGCAGAAAAATTAAAGGAAAAATTTCGTTTTCAGAGCAAATGAAAAAATCGGAGCATGGAGGAACCATGAAAAGTTGTAATTTCGTATGACATCGCCTCTTCTGTCATACAAGACATATACGAAAGGAACGTAATCCCAAACTTACCTTCACCTGTTTTTCGTTATCTGGAAGTCAAAATCAAAATTAAATAACAAAATAAGTATAGGGATGATCCACAATATATTTTAGTTGAATCTGGGATTAACGGTTCTTTTAAATAAGCAACAAATACCTTCTTTATTGTTTGTGCAAATCCTAATGCCGTAAAACAGTTCCTTTCTGGAAATGGAGAAAACACCTAACAAGACAAAATTTTTCATCTGGCTTTAACGAGATGAAACCATTTCAGAGAAGCCTACACGAGCCTACTGTGAAGGGCTTTCTTCATCAAGCTTGTGAAAAATGGTCAGTTGTGTCATTGTATTGGGGAACCTTTTAATTACTAGGAAGCACGCATGTACATTGGAATTATCAGTTTTTCTGTTAAGATTTATAGATCAGAGGGAGTGCATATATTTTGTTACTGACATAGAATGGAGTTATTAGTTTCCTGAAAATTCAAATCATTGAAGGCCACACAGTTTTCTTTACATATCAACACAGGAATTTAACTAAAAATATCTGCTTAAGTAAGAATATGATTTTTCACTTTTGTCTACCTCTTTTTAACCAACTAATTTTCTTTACGGAGACGACTCCAAATAAATTTGAAAGTAATAAATCAGTCCTTTCTCGCTTGGTATAAAATTCGTATTCAAACTTTCGGTGTAACATGATATGATTACTCTAAAACTACAGTCGTTATTGTACCACCACTTATATTTTACAAAAAATACTGTTACTCAGTTTCCAGGCAGGAACAACAACGGCAAGAATCAAGGAACATTTCAACGAGTGATATTGAATGTGGTCGGGTTAAAAGAAGACAAAGAGCAACTTGCTAGGCCTTTTTCAAGTGATAACGGTCCAGCAAAACAATCTTTTGTGCCTTACCCTTTCCAGGAACACGAGGCCCCATGAGAGGGCTTTAACTTAATTGTTCCATTCTCCTGTATGAACACTCTTATTTTTACAACAAAAAACAGTCATCTTCTGCGAAACGAACAAAAAAACTAATCAAGTATCAAAAGATTAGGGCTAGCGTAGATAAGAAAAACAACTAACTACTCACATACGAATAAGTTGTAAATACTCCCATATCTTCTCCAGCAAATCATCGAAGTTCCATTTATGATGTGCTGAGATTGGAATACAGTGAGGCACTTTATATATAATATCGAGTTCCTAGTGTATGTAAAGAATAAGAAAGATGCATTAGAAACTACGCATGTTTTCAAAATGTGGTAAATATCAGTATGTGTTGCTTCTTATTTGATAAAATCAGAGCCCACGGGTCCCTAAATTTCAATGATATCTATTGAAATGATGACCCGACTGCCATTTCCAAACAAATTTGCTTCCCACTCTCCCTAGCGGGTGGCATATTATACTGATATCCGATCGCTACTCACCTCATTCAACAACACACATATGCGGATGCGGTCACATCAGACACGATGACAACAGGTGCTTCGAGGAAATGAACTTAAAGCAACGAGAAGCGGGGTGGGAAAGAAAACTTAAATACGGTTAGAATTTGACAAAACGGTATTCAGAACATTTTTCAAAACATTATAAAGAAACAATAAGCAGGACGATCAGTCTTCTTGGTAAAGAAATAAACAAGATTTTAAAGGCATGCGTTATCTGCCAACTAGCAATGGTGACAAAAAGGCCGCCACATTTCGTTCAAAAACCTCTTAACTTGCCTAGAGTAAAAAGGAATTTTCCTTTTAAAACAGTGGTAAGGTTATCTTTTTGTTACAAAGCACCCATATCAGTAACCTGGTAACCTTGGTCAAAAGTAAACTGTAGCTCATTTAATGGCTTTCAAGAAATAACTACAACATTTTGGTAGAATATTCAGCTTGGGTTTATATTTCTACCCACTTATTTACCTGCTTTTCTTAAGTACTCCCAAAACACTTTTAACCAATCGTATTACATTTAATTAGATATCACAGAAATATCGCTGAATCCTCTTCTCTCTTTCCCTTTTAGGAATTGTTAAATGAACCTAATGGGAAGAAATTACCAACGTGAAGTTTTTACGAAAAAAGGGGATGCTCGGATTAATTTTTTTGGTCTTAATTGTGAATACTTTGCCCTAAACGATTTCTTAACACATCAAGGGTCACGAGGAAAACACACTACAATCAGATGAGCAAAAAATCTACAACTAAAAAAGGTATTTCAAAAAAAGAACTTTGCGTTATTCTTCCTATCACATGGGCGAGCTCGAATGAATTTTTTCATAATTTAACAGTACTTTAATAATTAAGTTTTCATCTACACTGCAAACTAGCAAGATCGCACAGCACGAATATACGTATTTATGGCGATATACGTACCTCTATTGAAATCTGATCAATCTTATTCAGCACATAGATACAAGGTATGTAAGCTCTGTGAATATACAATAAAATGGATGGCAAATAGACCATTTGCAAAGTAAAATATAAACAAAATAAGTACCTTTTGAATAAATGCTTACAAGTATGCTGTTACTCCAACTGAATTGGAAAAATATAATATTTCTTATTCTCAAAAACCAGCAGTTCGTATAAAAACATATTCAAAACAAAAAACACATTTTACTTGATTCAAATCAATGTTGGGCCAAGTTATGAGCTTTCAATGAACTAATTACAACTAAATATTTTCTTGTAAAACTTCAAGTGGTTTATCTCAACATAGTAAGCACCTTCAAGTCATATGATGGAGCAATAGAATTCCACAGCCTACCAGCTCGAGGAAAACAACTTCATTCATAGAAAGTTATATTACGAGAGGAAACTACATACGGAAGAAAAGACGGCGATAATTGTTATATGGTGATAAAAAATGGACTGAGGTGGAAGGCAGGTTCTCTCTAGTGGGATACAAAAACCAACACTTTAAGAACCAGACTTACCAATAGATTGAATATACTAACCCCAAGAAATACCTGATGGAACTAAGCATCCACAATGACGCACATTTCTTTTGATATCAAACATCTTAGGCCTATTCAGCCTTTGCTATTGGCATTGTCTTTCCGTTTTCTTTTTGCGAGTTTTTCGAAGAACTGTCTACTATTTACAAATATACTGAGTGTGAATGAGTTTGTAAACCAAAAGGGACCTTAAAGAGCAGATTAATATAATACACAGTAAAGTAAAAGACGTATTCCACAAAATGTATAAGAAGACGACAAACACCACAAACCTGAAGCCAGACTGCACCCTCCCCCCCCCCCGTGCAAAAAAAACCTCTTAACTAATAACATTGACAAATGTGAGAAAGAACAGATTTATCTTAATGATGAGATCCAAATAATATAAAAGCACATGATGTTCTATTTAACATAACATGTTACGGTAGCCTATTCCTATTAAATCATTCGAGTTTCAAGATGCGACTATGATTTTCTGACAAACCCGGAAACAAGGCGACCTTCACGACTTATTATGTTATGAACTGCCGTAGTTTACACATTTATATTGCGCGTATAATTTCAAACTTCATAAAGCTTGTAGCACAAATGTTGCTCGTTCTTTTAATGCATACTCGGTTACTGTACGTGGTTCTAACAAGTTTTCAGGTTCATCTACCATAAAAGGAGTTTGCTGGAAAATCGCGGTTTCTACTATTTTTTTAAAACTTTCACAGCTGCTGACTCCATTGAGTACACTTGTTTTGAATTGCCTGTGTAGAGGTAGGGAAATCGTGAGAAGAATAGGAATGGCAAAAAACAAGTTCAGGAAACCAGAGAATGCCTTGAAAAATAAGAACCCAAGATTAGAAATAAGAAAGCGATTGTTGGTTTCTTATGTATTACCAATCCTAATGTACAGATGTTAAGCGAATTAAACTCTATCGTAAGGTCATTTTCATGTCTACATTCTGAATTTNCGAGTTTGCTGGAAAATCGCGGTTTCTACTATTTTTTAAAAACTTTCACAGCTGCTGACTCCATTGAGTACACTTGTTTTGAATTGCCTGTGTAGAGGTAGGGAAATCGTGAGAAGAATAGGAATGGCAAAAAACAAGTTCAGGAAACCAGAGAATGCCTTGAAAAATAAGAACCCAAGATTAGAAATAAGAAAGCGATTGTTGGTTTCTTATGTATTACCAATCCTAATGTACAGATGTTAAGCGAATTAAACTCTATCGTAAGGTCATTTTCATGTCTACATTCTGAATTTACACATGAATTCAAAGTCTGTAATACTAAAGTTGATCTTTCTATTGATAAATAAAAGATTACTGCATATGGCTGTGACGACGTTTTAGGTTCTTTGAATGGTTTTGCGGGATAAGGTCAGTTTTTACTAATTATTTACTAAAAATTACAGCCAGGATCTTATTGCAGAGGTTCTAATGATTTTAGTAATATAGGTCCGTCGCCTCTATCTTTTTAGCGACTTTTCATGAATTTGTGAGTTTAGAAAAATATCATCTGTTGAGAAATTTGTTTATACACTTTACGCTTCTACTGCGCGTACACTTTTGCCCCGCTGTTTCTCCCCTTATACCCAAAACAAATGAATGCTAAATAAGTACAATATTAAAAGATAATAAAAATAACTAATCCAACGTAATAAACAAAGGATGATTAGCTTACGATAGTTAGTTCAACTGGCTTTGAAAAACTGTTTTTTCTTATGCGAATCCTGGGTTTTTAATGTCATTTTTAAGGCTGGCATCTATCATGTGATCTTCATCCACGATCTGACCAAATTTACTATTCTTTTGCTGTGAATTAAAGCCAAATATCGTATAGTTTTTGCCCGGCATTTTTAAAGAATTTCTCTTGGTGAGCACTTCTTAATACCTTCACTTTCAGACTTGGAAAATGATGCCTTCCCAGGTGGTCTACCACTGAAACTTTAGTAAAACAAGCTAGAACAATGGTCGATTGTTAGCTTCCAGGCTAGAGGTTTTCCTGTAACTATGATTAAACACACAGCTTTTTTGTCAATTTTATGCTTTTTTGACGGCTAAGGACTTTACGTCATACAATGTTAGACTTTTTTTGCTTTCGCTGACTGCAAAAAGCCAGTGGGCTGCATTTCGCTTCGGACCGTAAATAACCGACCCTTGGCTACAATATACCATATCCATGCGATTAACCATAGAAGAATAACGTGAAATATAATGGTTTATATTCAAACCATATGTAAACAGGAAAAAAGAAATAGCGGTTACCTGTTTCCTTCTATTACATCAATGAGATCATCCTCTGAAGCATCCATACGCAGTATGACGTCAGCACTCGAAATTCGATATTCCCCTAGTATAGTTTTCACAGTGTCAAGATCCAAGTATGTTTGGTTACACTGAAACGGAAAAAACCAACTATAACACATCAGAAGACTATTACAATAGACAACTTGCAATAATTCTCCAATTAAACTTTTTTATTTAATTTTTAAAAAATTAAATTTCTTATTTAAGGGACCGCCAGCTACTGATTCTTCTTGACTCAAGGGAACCCTTGTTTTGGTTTAAATGGATTTTAAACATGTTTAGGTTCTTGATTATCCAAGAGTGAGGTACACTATCGAATGCTTTCTTGAAATGAACCCATGTTTAAGACAAGTTTTTTTCTTAATTCTACAATTTTCTACGATGATTCTGTTTATCAGTGACTGGTATTTCCAACCGTAACTTCCTCTTTTACATTCTTTTTGTGCATCTGGTAGCAAGTTCTTCTATTCTAGGAAGGAATAGGTTCGTTCAGTGAGGATGCAAGTTATGTACATGGTTGGTAAACAAGTAATTGGTCCAAGATTCTTCGGGGTTTTATTTATTGGCATTTGATAGAAGATGGGTTAAACCTTCCATCAGCCAATCAGATGTTAACTCTGGGTTCTGTAAAATATCATTATTGAGTGTATTTATTCCTCCAGTCCAAAGATAAAAACAATAATATAATTCATCCAAGGCCTGACATGTCTTACAGAGATTAAGGATGGCTTCAGGAGAAAGATATGAGCAAGCACAACACAGAGCACTTAATTCTTTTGCTCCATATTTGGCAATTGCTTTTTCAGGGAAAGGAAAAGCAGTTATAATAATAGCAAACGGGATTGGCATTTAGCTATGCTTAGTGAGAAGTTTCGTAGAATTGAAAACAACAAGGCACTAGAAAACTCAAATCAGCAATCGATACGATTTCATACTGAAGGAAGCCAGGCAATCCTATTTTGATCAAAAGAAGACGATTTGCTTTCAATACACTAGTAAATAATGGTGTCATCCACAAAGATAGCCATCCTATTTTCAACAGTATCAGGACGGCTATTTATGAAAAAAGGAAATAAAAAGGATCCTAAGATGGAGCCTTGAGTAACATTAGAATTTATATAGAAGATAGATGAAAGTTGTGTATCAATGAAAATGTTGATCCTGCGATTTTCCAGGAAGGATGCTACAATATTTAGAATTTTACCGCAAATACCATAAGTTCTAAGCTTATGGCTAAGGGCAGAATCAAGGCAAATCTTACTAAACACCTTTGAAATATCAATCCTTGCCTTTCCTAGACGGCTGAGAGCATGAAAGAATGGTTTGGTAATGGCAGTGACGTGGTCTATTGAGCACCGTGATTTATGGAGACCATATTGCTGACTGGAAAAGAGACGGTGGGACTCTAAGTGGATGATAATCTGATACTATATCAGTTGTTCAAACACTTTGCTACAGACTGGGAGCAAACGATAGTTACAATAATCGGATTGGTCTCCAGAATTTACAATGACAGAAACAACAGAGGGGCATTTCCAACAAGACGGAAAACAATATTCGGAAAGACATTTATTGATGAAGTTTGAAAGGATTGAAGAAAGCTCGGGAGAAAATTACTATGGGGAACCACAGGAATGTCATCAGGGTCAAATGTAGTCGGTGGATCCAGAGATGAAGTGACTGCAGCAAAGACCGCAAGATATTATAGAAAGGTCGTTGATATCATTAAAGCAGCGGTGTGAAAAGATAGAAAGTGCCAGCTCAGCGTCAAAAAGACAACAGTAGTTTGCAAAGGATCGAACCAGAAATTCTGCTTCATCTTTGAAGACGTCAACGCATCGAAAAAATCTAAAGGAGGAGAAATGGTGGGTGTATCTTCACTAGAACTGTTGTAAATTCTCCAAAACGTTTTAGAGTCATGCTTTATGAGGCAATACGAGCCTTAATGTGGAACTAAACACCTCATTAGATGATGAAAAGGAACATTATAATCGCATTTTATTTACTTTTCACTTGCTCGACTATACTGTTAGCATACAGTTGCTAGATAAACTCGAACTATCTGGTTTACTCCGATTTTTGCTTAGAATTAAAAATAATTTTACTTTTACTGTCTTCCACCATCATATGAAATGCTTTGATACCTTACTGACCAGAAACAAGGCTGCAATGCTGATCTTTATCAGATCGAAATGAGGCAGAATGTACTTTTTACTGATGTGCAGCAAGTTCTCAAGAAGCTTATTATAATCCAGCCAAAAACCTTACTGAAATCAAATAGTGAATTTTCTGAACTGGGTGTAACACTTGGTCATGCATATACTGATTGTCTTGACCAAATAGGTGAGAAACCTTTGATTATGTGACGAACTACCAAAGTTTGAAACTCATATTTCTATTAGCGTAAAAAAACCGGTGCTTTATATTGTTCGGCATCTAAACAGAAAAAACCCTCTATAATGCAGCGTCTTTACCTATCTTTAAAGATTTGGAGTACAAGTCAATTTCATTTTTCCATACACAATACCCCAACGAATTTGTAATTCGGAGTGTAGAAATATTTGGGTAAGATTTTTATATCTATTGCAAGCTTTTATGCTCTCGAAATAAAAAAAATAAAACACACATTTTCATTGTCAAATATATTTTTGAACAACCACACCCATCTGTATACTCCAAGATCATGCAAAGTGGGGAAACAAAAGGCATCAACCACAACAGAACAACGTGCAGCAATTGAATGTGGAACCAGTATTTACAAATAATTAGTATAGATCATACTCAGTACCATTCAAGCTCAATAGTTTGCTATCTTTTGTAACTTACTTCTTTTGTGGACTACTAAGGCCTTACTCTACAATGTAAGAGCTTACTGCAAACCTGACCAAAAAAACATCCACATACAGACAATGCATTTTAATGGGTTCTAACTCATTATATTACGTTGTTACCGTTAAACTCTCAAATAACGAGTTAGTCAGTTCTCCATACTGAATGTGCCTGTATTCATTAAAGTCATCGTTGTACGTCATACATCCAAACTGTTGTGGCTCCAATGTCACCGCTGCACCCAAGTTAGTTATATTATATAAAACATACGTCATAAAAATCAAAATATGTTTGGATCCCAAGGATTCCAGCTGCTGGGCACCAGCCCTCGTTTGGAAATTTATTTTTAAAATGGTCTGGAAACTAACAGCCTTGTCAGAAGGGAAAGCTTGGTAACTGGTAAAATATCATATAAAAAGAAACGTCTAGTGACAGATCTTTCACCGGGACAGTAGTATCATATTTGGTCAGTTAACTATCATAATGCTATCACATTTATTGTCAAGTGATTTCGTGTTGTAAATTGCTTTTGGCAAGCGACAATGATAAAATAGTTCAATGTTTGTATTTTGAAACAATCTGCTATAACAAAACACAACTCAAAATAATCACTGATACTAAATGGAGCCACAGTCATCAATTATTAAGTGTTTTATATTTTGCTCTAAATAAGTTGTCAATAACCATTTTTGGCGTATTGAGGTTTGCAAAAACAATCCTAATCAATGGCGTGGCTCTCTTTTGTCATTAAAAACATATATTCCGATTGCATTCATATTTCATAACCCCTAATAGCACATCAAATGCGATAATGCTCGATTTTATCAAAACGTTGGTAATAGAAAACAGCAAATACAATTTATTATATTTCACTCACTGTCGTAACAAGATTAATTCCTCCTTTATCTTTTTTCTTTACGGTAATATTTGGTGGCATTTTGTTTAACCTGAAAAATAAACAGGGTAAAAAAATAGTACGCTTACCAGGTACCAGGCGCCATTCCGATTAAACAACGAATGATGTTAGTTATACTGCACCAGAGATAACACAGATCTGCGTTTAAAAAAAAACGTCCCAGCGTCCTTGGTATCGCTCCTCCATCACCCGAATGTCTTGATGGAAGCGGTCGCCTTGTTCCTCTCTGTAGTCGCCACAGTTGCTTGGGAAGTAGTCCAGATGCGAGCTTAAAAAGTGCATTTTGAGAGGGCATGCGTCCCTAGTGCATACGAAACGAGAAACCGAACATTGAGATTGACTCACCGGTGATGTTGGTCATGCAGAAGCAGCAGTTAGTGACGTGATCTATACCTTCCCTCCAGATCATCGGTATTCCAAATGGAAGACTGCTTTGTTTTCTATTAGCCCAATGCCTCAGAGCTTCCACGCACGTTTTGCAGGCAAGGTGAGGGGAAAAATCTTTGTCTTGGTCTCCAAGTTTGATCCCGAAATATGCATGGTAGCTTTTCTTTGCAAAGGTTGAAATTGTGCAGGCTTGTCCACTGAACATAACTTGACCACAAATGTAGCAAAATCTATCAGGATTATTTTTGCATTTTCTGTTCATGGTTGTTGATAGCAGAGGGTCAGTTCTACTGAAATTCTCGGAGCCAGCATTGAGAACTATTGGCCTGCGTGATATGTTCAATACATTTGAACTCAGGGGCTGTTGGATTACAAAGTACAAGTTGGGTTCGTATTACCACACGCTAATCGACATAAGAACCCACAAATAGCACAGTGTACAATTCGATGATATCGGCCCAAGTCGGATCGAGTTACAGAATCAGATGCATCACGAATGACGGAATACATGCAAGCTGGTTTCAGCTTTGATAGTTGTGTCTGCACGGCAGTGACCTCTATTGTCCATTGCAGTAAACGTTTTGATAATTTACACAGCACGTAATTGAACAGGAACAGATTTAGTGCTGCCAATAATTTTTTTACTGGAAAGAGTGGGTGTCTCATTCTCGCAATATTTGCGAAAACTTAAAAAAAAAAATTGCTGTAAAAAAAAAGAGAAGTGATTGAAAAAATCTGACTGCATATTCGTGATCAGCGTATCAAAGTTATATAAGACGTATATAAATAATGTCAACCGGCAAACTGTCGCAGACCAGTGTAATAAACAATATATACAGTGAAACACTGAGTACATGCATCTTATATGCAAAATGCTAATAGCAGCAAGGGGAAAAGAACGTGTCGCATGTGTTTCTTTTCAATTACTTTCGAATATTTTTATCCACCCTTACTCAGCAAGAAACCAACTTTTTATACATGCGGACAAAAATTGGCGACATAAAAAATGTGGGTTACTTCTACACAGTTACGCATTTAATGTCGCCTGGATAAACCTGAAACAGACTCCATTTCCATGGAAAATCGTGAAGCACCAATTTTTCTGAACTGAACTACAACTAAAGTTAGCAATGGGTTACAACCGTGATAAAACATATAATAATCCAATGTGATATTATTTATGTTAAACCAGAAACTGATTGATTTTCTGTAAAAAAAAATATCCAAGTATTCATAATATACATGCAGCAACAATGTTAAAAAAGTAAATCCAAAACATCGAAATGATCTTATCATTGCAAACACCGTAGGTCCAACAAAAGTAATGATAAAAATTATTACCCATTAAAGTTATAGCCAATGTAGAAAAGATAACCCTTAACTCTTAAGTACCTGCTTTATTGTTTATCTGCATAAAAAATCATATTACCTAGCCAATTAACAAGATGTCAAATATTATACTCAGTCAGTTTGATTGGGAAGGTTATAAACTGTAGAAATTAGCCTAGTGATTCTCGGGTAGGCAGTATGATTCAAACCATAGGCTTGCAATTATACTCAGAGAATTTCTAACAATTTATGAACTCACATTTATTCCATATATTTAAAAGTTCCATAACAAATGTAAAAAAGCTAACCTTATTCCAAATCCTTCTAATTCACGTTCAATAACTTTTTTATGTTGTAATGGCTTCAATACATCTAAGACTATAAGGATCAAACTGCAGGTCTTTCCAACTACGGAAAAAAATATGTTTTAACAAAGAGTGAATAACCCATAATAATACATAATAATACATAATACATAGCTGATGTCATCATCAGCTATGTATAAATGTGGCCATACCAATGGGGCACTATAAAGTAGTAACTAACTACTAACGATGAAAAAAATCGGCTAGTTGATTTTTCAGACATTTGCTCATTTAATCACATCGACGAGCGATTTACGGCGTTATTAATCCCCGCTGGGTATACTTGATAAACAATCGGGAGGAAGAATGGGACAGTGCATGTGGGCATTATAATGGACCATGCATGTCATTTGGCCTGCAGTCGCACCTGGAAAAAAACACCCAGCGGGTTTTGCCAGTACCGAAGGGTGTAAATTAATAGCTGCCTTAACAATACTTAATGTGGAAGCAACAGGGTGGTTTAAAGAATATTAAAGAGTAGCGCACTGTATTCGTCAAAAACATCAAGTTTGAGTTTCATCTTACATTACTGGGCCTTTAACTTCCAAAAATCAGTCCTATGACAATGATCATGCTGCTGTTTCGGAAAACTGCCCAAATTCAGTTTGATTAAGCCATCTTCAGGTCCTGAAAATATATCTATTTGATCTAGATTTTAATCCACGGTTTACAAGGCTGTAGCAAGATGGAATAAAATGCGGGGAAATAATAAATAAATCCCATAAAAAACATTTCTTGGCGCTTAAGTTAGTGTTTCAAGGTTAATAGGTACTGGCGGTCACCTTAAACAGGCATTCTTGACAATAATTGAGCTGCCCCGACCTGAATTTTAGAGCCTCGACTATTATTTGCCTACACCTCTTACAACTATAGGCAGATACTGCAGTCTAAAGGTAAATATTTCTATTTTCAATTTTTATGACAATTTCAATAAACAGAATGATCCGCAGTACCCAGCTGGACTTCTAAGATCAGGGTGTGCGAAAATTCCCCGACCCAAGACTGACTCCATATCCGTGAGTGTAGACTTGCGATGTAGTAATACTAGCTCTATAAAGACCAGGAAAAACTATTTTTAAAAACTACTGTTTCCCTAGCTTTCAGTAGCTTCAGAAGTCTTCGTTCCAATTTTCATTTTGTGAAAATTTTCCTCCATTCTGACTCTAATGGCATTGTTAGTGATATTGATCTTCATGTATTATTCACCTTTATTTCGACTAGACTCTACAACTCATATTCAAGGTCTTGCTATCTGTACTCGATAGAATCTTCCAGATATTTGTGGCCAAGAACTTGAATCTAATGATAAACCTTTCGTGTGTCTTGGATTATCTCTTCTTCAGGTCACATGTTGCCTATTTTTCTTGTACTGATTCCTCTCTTCTGATTCTTGCTAAGTTAGTAAAACAGTATCAGACTCCAATGACAAGGCCTTTGACAAGATCACAATACTAACATATTTGTCTTTGGTGACTTAAAAGCTCATTCTAGTAGGACTGACAGACCTGGAGAAATTACTTACAACTTTACTCCTGCCCGTGATCTTGTGCAGCCTTTTGGTTTCCTCTAGACTCATTATTCAGAACCGGGAGGAACTTCACTTTCAACTCTCTTTCTGACTTCTATCCCTAAGCAATATACAGGTTTGTCTTTACCTCCTTTGGGGTCTTCTGATCATGCTGTTGTCACGGCTAAGGCGAATGTTATAGATCTTGTTGACAATTCACACCATCGTAAGAATATCAAATTTGGCCAGGCTAACAAGAGTGGCTTTTGAACATTTCTTCGTGAGTTTCCTTGGGGTGCAGTCTTTAAAAAATCAGCTTGGTATTGAAACATTTGGAACTAGTCGTAGTTACTACTAAGCCCAACCTAATCTGCCCCCATGGTTCAATCCTCATTATTCCTTTGGAACTGCTCATCGCAATCATTTCTATGTTCAGCTTCAACGTTATGAAACTGATGAATCTCGGGTTTTTTAGGTGTGCTAACAATGCTTGTACACGGGTGACTTCTATGCTTATGCTTGCTATACTGCGCAAGCCTGTGAATATATTTCTTTTGAACGTCGAGGTCCTGTAAGAGTTGCAATAGTGTTTTGCATTCTGGCAACTCGATTATTTCTCCATTTTTTAATGGTTTTCGGATTTTTATGTCCTTAAGGGAAAAGACTAATCTTTTCGCTCTACTGTTACCCTCCAGATTTCCCTTCCAAAACTGTTCTGATTTTGGCTTCTGTCATTAAAAATCCAGGGCTGGTTGCAAAGGTTACTCATGGGCTTGATCTATGATCGTAGCCCAGNTGTTTCGGAAAACTGCCCAAGTTTGATTAAGCCATCTTCAGGTCCTGAAAATATATCTATTTGATCTAGATTTTAATCCACGGTTTACAAGGCTGTAGCAAGATGGAATAAAATGCGGGGAAATAATAAATAAATACCATAAAAAACATTTCTTGGCGCTTAAGTTAGTGTTTCAAGGTTAATAGGTACTGGCGGTCACCTTAAACAGGCATTCTTGACAATAATTGAGCTGCCCCGACCTGAATTTTAGAGCCTCGACTATTATTTGCCTTGCAAAACTGTTCTGATTTTGGCCTCTGTCATTAAAAATCCAGGGCTGGTTGCAAAGGTTATTCATGGGCTTGATCTATGATCGTAGCCCAGCTTTGACTCCGATAGCAGTTTTGTAGGTGCTCTTCCGAGGTATTTTCCTTGCTGTCCAAACTTTTTAATTATTGGCTGCCCGAGTCTTGTCTTTTGTTTTCCTGGAAAATTCCCAAAGTGTCCCTGATTTCAAGAATGCAAATGATTCGTTTGATCCTACGAAAGTTGACTGTAATTACATAACGTATCTATACGTTTATGTATAAGTCTGGAAAAGTACTTGCTCTAGTTCTGGATATTTTCATGTCATTTTACCGGGTGTAATCCGTTAGCTTGCTTCCTAAGCTTTTCTGGTTATGATATTTGTGGAAGGGTTTTTGGAATCATTCAGTCCTTTCTCTCAGATCGAAAATGCTTATCACAATGCCAGGAACTACATCCTGTCAGTATTCTATTAATCCTGGCGCTTCTCAAGATTCTTTCTTGGTCCAGTTTTTTTCCTTCTTTACATCAAAGATCTTCCTGGTAAATTTCAGTTCATCAATATCTACGCTCATATTACTTTTTACTCTGGCATTAGCCACAAGACAAAGCGAGTCATACTTGAGGAAGATTTGGCGTCTGATATCCAGGTTGTCAGCGAGTGGAGGAAGTGACTAGTTTCTTTCAACGCAGCAACAACAATATTCCCTCCAATATTCATGCACAATTATTTTGATGTTAACCCTGCTGAGGTTGCTTCTCTTCTTGAGGAATGCTCATCAATGAGGTTGCTTGGTTTGTCATTTCTCCAAATTTTTCTAGGGACCCTATATTCTATGTATTGGAAAGTCTGTTTCTAAAAAGGTTTCTTCTTTGTATCGCGCTAGAGAGTATCTTACGTATGAGGCCATTTTATATCTTTATAAATCCAACATCTATCCTTGCATGGAGTACTGTTGTCATATCTGAAAAGGTGCTCATTCTTCTTAACATGATTCTCATTATTAAGCTCAGAGACGTGTTTGTAACTTGATGGATCCTAATCTTTCTAATCCTTCAATTTTTGGCTCACTGAAGAAATGTGGCTGGTCTCAGTCTTTTTTTATAGGTATTATCATGGGAAGTGTCTTGATAAGATATTTCTGGCTAATACAAGCTCAGTCTGTGGCATCCCCTGTGACACGTTTTTCTCGAATTAGTCATAGTTATGCAATTGTTACTCCCCTTTGTAATAAATCTTCCTACAAATACATTTTCTTTACTCGGCAGCTAGTTTGTGAAACTCTTTTCCTTCCCACTGCTTTCCTCCACCATGTGACGTGAATCTTTTCAAATCTAAGGTCAACTAATATCTCTTGGCTTAAACGGTTTTTTCTGCCTTTTCTTTCTTCTTCCTCGTGTGCTCTGTCAGGAGTTGACGTTGGCTACCATGTCTCTGAAACCAGTCCGGTCACCCGCCCGTCGTAAAACATCCTCCGCACGACAGCCAGCAGCTAGTGCCAGTCCCACCAGACTTTAATCTTTGTCTTCCTCATCTAGTACGTGATCGTTCGTAATTCTTTTAACCCAGGATATCCGTTCCAATCTTCGGTAGCACCACATTTCTATAGCTTCCAGCTTCTTTTTGCAGCTTGAACTTATAGTCCAGCTTTCACAGGCATAGAGCAAAGGTGACCACACATAAAATGTCAGCAATCTTATGCGTAACTTGATGCTGAGCTTTTTATCTGTAAGAATGTTTTTCTTTTGCGTGAAGACTTTCTTGGCACGAACAATTCGTCTCCTGATTTCTTTATCATACCTGCAATCTGATGTTATGAGGCTGCCCAAATATTCGAACTGGTTCGTCTGTCCCAGCTTTTCTTCGTCAAGGAAGATGCCACTTCGAGGGTTGTCAGACTTTTTACTCAGAACCATAATCTTCGTTTTCTTTTTGTTGATCGCCAAACCCCTTCCCTTGCTTTCCTTTTGTAACGAACTTAGAAGCTTCTGTAGATCTTGGGAGTTTTCAGCTATAAGCACTGTGTCATCAGCATATCGAATGTTATTAATTGGTGAATCGTTCATCTTGATGCACTCTGATGTCGTTATCCTCCGCATGATGTTTTCTACATAGAGTGAAAATAGATCTGGTGAAAGAACACATCCTTGTCGGACTCCCCTGTTAATCTGGGCCCACTGACTGAGTTTTCCATTTATTGAAATTGCTGCAATTTGTTCCTAGTAGAGGTTGTTGAGTAGCCGAAGGTCTTTTTCATAAATTCCTATATTCTTCAGGTCATTCATGAGGACTTCGTGTTTTACACGGTCAAATACATTTTCATAGTCTATGAAAGCTAAATATATATCCTTTTGCATCTCGATTGCTCTTTCTCTGAGTATTCTAAGCAAAAATATAGCATTTCTTGTACCGCAGACCTTTTTCAAACCAAATCGTTCCTCGCTGATTTCGGGTAAAAGTTAGTTTCTTGTTCTTTGCATAATCATTCTCAGGATAATTTTTGTGATATGGCTTATGAGACTAAAAAACCGGTAATTATCACACTCCAGGCGGTCACCTTTCTTTGGAAGGCGGATAAACACTGATTCTTTCATCTGTCTTGGTATAACGCCTGAATCATATATCTTATTTGTAAGAATGCACAATTTTTTGATACTCAATTCCTTGCATGCAAGCAGAAGTTCAGCAGTAATGTTATCATTCCTTGGTGATTTTCCAGATCTCATTTCTTTCAATGCTGCCTCTACTTCGGATTCTAATATTGTGTTACCTGACAGTTCCTCGTTTACATTGAAGTTTAGCATGTCTGCTGTGTCGTCAAATAAATCTCCAATGTACTCTGCCCACCGATCCAGGATGTCTTGTTCTTCCATAATTACTTCTCCACGCTTGGTTTTCAAAGCATCGTTCGCTGGTCTAGGTGTTGTCCTTGACATTCTCTTGATTTGATAGTACATTCGTTGTATGTCCTTCTTCTCAAGATCTTCGAGTTCATTGCACAGTTCTTCAATCCATTTTTCTTTAGCTCGTCTACATTCATTTTTTATCTTCCAGTTTAGAATTTTGTAGCCTTCAGCCTTCTTGTTTTTGACAGATCTTCGTTTCCCCATAAGTTCTAATATAGTGTAATTCATCCATTTCTGCTTTTTGTCACGTGGCTTGAGGGGTAGCATTTTCTTAGCAGTATCTTGTGAAACCACCTTTTCTTTACAGTTCCGTAAACTTAGGAATTTAATGTCTTGTGTGTTTCTTAACAATAACCCACCCCTTAAAAATGTCACGCTTTTCAGATCCTTCATGGTACTTTTGATGGATGTTTCACATTGAACTCACAGCCTTATCCACAAGAAAAAGTGCTAGACTGACCTGTCTGCACTGAAAAGTTTCAAAATGCTGACTATCGCTACAAAATGAAAAGACTAAGCCAATCGTTCACTTCGATCTTTACTCAATATCGGAGAGTGTAACTTGCTACCTTTTTGTTTACAAAGGTGGCATTATCGTATGATTCTACTAAAAGATTACTTTAAATACAGTTAGGTATAAAAGTGCTTCACTGTAAACAGTAGGTAGGTCCTCCATTCTACCAGTTTGATTTGAAAACAGCATTTTGTAAACAAGGTAAAATTCAATGTCAGATGTTTACAAAATTCAGACTACAGCTTAGATGCCCTTGACAGCCGTGTAGCTCGAAAGTATGACGTTTTTAAAACTGCACCTTTATAATCTGTAAACAAAACATGTATTAAAGCCATCGTCATCCTAACCTTCTCCTGTATTTTATACTCTATTATTAATAGGTTAACGACTGCTAATTCAAAACAAAACAACAGAAACTGGACATCTTTCCTCAAAATTGAACACTACAGTAAACCAGGATGTCAAAAATATAATGCGGTGGAAACTTGGTTTCTTTGAATAAGACAACTAAGCAGTTCTAGAAACTAATAAAATATCTGCCAAATATATCTCTGTGTCTCTATGTAAAAAACAATGTTTAAAGGGCAAACCTGCAATAACTTGTCTTCCACGACCTTTTCCATCTTTGGCCCCTTCAATAATTCCTGGCAAATCTAAAAGCTGATGAGAATTTTTGTTTAAAACCTTTACATACATACATTGTATTACCACTGAGATGGAGAGATCCGGAGGTCTGCAAGGAGCGCGGAAAGTGGCGCAGACTGTGTCGAGCAGCCGACCCGTCCTAGCGATGGAACAAGACCGCAGGAAGAAGAAGAAGATTCTATTACCACTGTTGTTGCCAGGCCATGATTGTGGGCGCGAAAGAAAAATCTTAAACACCTACTTTTGCAGTTTAAATCCGGCAGATCTGCCTAAATTACAAAAAATATTAACATATTTAACCAAAAATTGGTTCATTTGGAAGTGAAAATCATGTGTCCAAATCANAATGAAAAGACTAAGCCAATCGTTCACTTCGATCTTTACTCAATATCGGAGAGTGTAACTTGCTACCTTTTTGTTTACAAAGGTGGCATTATCGTATGATTCTACTAAAAGATTACTTTAAATACAGTTAGGTATAAAAGTGCTTCACTGTAAACAGTAGGTAGGTCCTCCATTCTACCAGTTTGATTTGAAAACAGCATTTTGTAAACAAGGTAAAATTCAATGTCAGATGTTTACAAAATTCAGACTACAGCTTAGATGCCCTTGACAGCCGTGTAGCTCGAAAGTATGACGTTTTTAAAACTGCACCTTTATAATCTGTAAACAAAACATGTATTAAAGCCATCGTCATCCTAACCTTCTCCTGTATTTTATACTCTATTATTAATAGGTTAACGACTGCTAATTCAAAACAAAACAACAGAAACTGGACATCTTTCCTCAAAATTGAACACTACTGTAAACCAGGATGTCAAAAATATAATGCGGTGGAAACTTGGTTTCTTTGAATAAGACAACTAAGCAGTTCTAGAAACTAATAAAATATCTGCCAAATATATCTCTGTGTCTCTATGTAAAAAACAATGTTTAAAGGGCAAACCTGCAATAACTTGTCTTCCACGACCTTTTCCATCTTTGGCCCCTTCAATAATTCCTGGCAAATCTAAAAGCTAATGAGAATTTTTGTTTAAAACCTTTACATACATACATTGTATTACCACTGAGATGGAGAGATGTTGTAAGGGAAGACATGAGGCAAGTTGGAGCGAATCCGGAGGACTGCAAGGAGTGCGGTAAGTGGTGCACACTGTGTCGAGCAGCCGACCCGTCCTAGCGATGGAACAAGACCGCAGGAAGAAGAAGAAGATTATATTACCACTGTTGTTGCCAGGTCATGATTGTGGGCGCGAAAGAAAAATCTTAAACACCTACTTTTGCAGTTTAAATCCGGCAGATCTGCCTAAATTACAAAAAATATTAACATATTTAACCAAAAATTGGTTCATTTGGAAGTGAAAATCATGTGTCCAAATCACCACTACACTCAACTAAATGGCGTGATAATAATGGCAAACGAACCGTTTGCTTAACATTTTTCATTTTTGACTTTGTCCTCATCAAAATTACGACGTGTCAATTTTTCAAAAAAAAATTATATTGTAACTGTGAATAAAAGTTATAACAAAGATGAAGATTTTGAAGGGAAAAAAGGCAAGACCATTTAAGTTTATCTAAAATAAATCCAAATCTTTACCACATATAATTCTTGATAACTCCTAAACGGGCCAAAAAAGTACGACTTTGTAGCTCCAAGGTGTCAAAAGGCATCCAGTAACAAATAGTAAAAACCTTACGGTCTTCAGCAATCACTTTATTCCTGGCCAAATACTTCCTATTTTATTTCCTCTTGCTCTCTTTATATGCGCTCAGAAGCGCTCGCCTACAGGCATTTTAGTGGTGCATCAAGATCTTTCAACAGATCCTATTCCTGATGGTTAAGAAGCTATTGAAATCTAAATGTTACCACCTCTTGTTTGAGGTCCTCCAAAAATTTATGGATGGTCTTAAACTGTGTTACCCAGTCAATCCACAAAAAATGACTTGCTTCTTCCAACCACCTATATCTTTATTACTGATAAAATAACGAAATTAATTATTGTAATCTCTCTCTATATATAGTATGTAAACGTCAAATACTGTCAAACTTGACACACAATTGAATTCATCATTTACAAATTTCACTCTGAATCAGTCCCTATCAAGCACTCAGGTCTAGTGGCTGACCACCAGCTCTGTGTCTGTCTATTATCTGTGTTTGTCTGTCTGTTTCTCTTTATTTATATATATATATATATATATATATGTGTGTGTGTGTGTGTGTGTGTGTGTAGTACTTTATTTTATTTCCGTTAGAAAAGAAACCTGCTGGTTACTTTTTACTTTATAACTTTCTACTGGTGAAAAACAAATTCAAAAATCACACACCTGGATCTTTGCCCCTTTATACCTGATTACACCTACAAAAAAATACACACCAATTATTAAGCACCACAGGCAATATTTCACCAGCTCTGCATGTATCCTCACTGTGATACACTTCGTGAACTAAAAATCTAGCTACAGACAGTGCTAGTCCTTGATTTAAAAAAATCTTAATACAGTCAACCAATTTAAGCCTAATCATATGCCCTTTTGTTTCTTTGCACGATGGTAGCCCCATACCCGATTGTCCATTAAATAGAGCTGTCTGGAGACTAGATCTTTCATTACATCTCAAGGGGTCTTAGGTCTTGCCTGTATTGGATGCCTGTTGGGTAGTGTTATGAAGGGCAATGTTATACATCCAACGTAAATACCTACCATACAGAGTATTTAAGCAGACTATGACTTGTATTTTACAATGCGATGGCTCTTTCTATATTCCTTCAAATTGGCACCAAACATGATGACAACCCAGTCCTTTATCTCCACCTTGCACTTAGGATCAGGAATGACAATACTTCCCAGGTACTGAAATCAAATTCTGCCTCCTTATTATAGTTTTTCAAGCCCACTTTCCACTCATTTTTTTAAATATAGCTGTCTTTTTCAACATACACCATTCTTTAGTATTATATACCGACTCAGGTTCCATAAAAGTATAATGATGACAAGGTTATGATGCTAACTCACAAATGACTACTGCTGCTGTTTTGGTCATGGATGACAAAAATTGCCAAAACATGTAAACTTATTAAAATAGAACTAATTTGCTGTGTTATTGTGTAGCCAAATGTGTTAAAATTTTGGTCTTTTTCCCCCTTAAAATATGAAAAATCTCAATGGTCTGGCACTAATTAGCAAACAGAATAGGCAAACTGTAATAGTGTGGTCAGACTCCAATGGGAAAGTTCCTGTAAGGCAAGCTGATGAACTAGGAAACCACCACTACTGTACTAACTTTTTATTTTATCCAGTTTACGTAAACTGTAAATGAGCCATGACACATATAATTGCTGGAGCCATCACAATAATCAAGTTATAAGTAAAAACTGGAGCTAAATTATGAAACCATCATTCATGAAGACAGCATGGATTGAAACCTCAGTAGTACACCATTTTGTCAGAATTCACTAGGCACACTGAGGATCTAAAGTGTAGCATACTGTTGGGGTATAAGGGGCATCAGCTTTTTTAGCCTCTTACAAAAGCCCCCAATGGGAGGAAATGTGGTAAATTATGATAAATATTCATAATGTTGTGGTGGGAAGCAAAGACCCAGATGACAGACAGCACATAAAATATCTAAACAGGTGTACAGGAATGGGATAGGAATCCATGTGTCAATGACCCAGATATTATCTGCATATATTTGAAGTGAGTATAAACAATCTGGTGGAAAAGCTGTAGTAAACAATACGATTTGAAGATTAATACCAGAAAAACATTATAATAACTGATGTTGGGCAGGTATATGTGTCATTTAAGGCCAAGAGCTGGAAGCACTCAATCAGTTTTGCTATTTTGGAGCACTAATCACAGCAACTGGTGACTGCAGGACCTACATCAGGCAGAGACTGTTAATTTGTACACAGGTATTTAATCACCTTTTTTCCATATGGATGACACAGGGAAAATCATCCACAAAACTGAGTACTACAGGTTCACTGGCAAACATAGTAGAAGTAGTAATGGTAGTACCATTACTGATAACAGAAACAGTTGTATTACTACATATGGGTACTACTATTACAACTACCAAAGCTACCTTTTTATGACCATTACCCTTTCCAAGACAAATATTTTATGTAGTTTTAGTGAAAAGATGTACTGTATATATATTTACATACTTTTATCATCTGTAAATTGTGGTCCCAGCCTCTCTTCCCTTTTCTAAGTCTATCTTGCAAAACATATACAACAATAATTGAGAAACTGCAACAACAACTATGAAAATTACAAAAATAATAAGGATGATGATACAAAGTTATAACAAAGACAGAAAACAACAAACATCAAATGCTACATATGATCTTGCCAACTATACCTGGTACTGTTGTAAGGGTAGTAAATTCATATGCTGCTACTTCTGAATAAACACCTGCCAGGTTGGTAAGCAATGTAGATTTTCCAACAGAAGGAAAGCCAATAAAACCAATACGTGCATCTCCTGTCTTTGCAACATCAAATCCTATGGAAAAACATGTTTTAATGACAATGTACTAAAATGAATGATATCAGAAAGAGCCATAGAAATGCAGCAAGATCTCTATTTCTGTTTCATCGACTATAGCAAAGCGTTCGACAAAGTGAAACACGAAACACTGCTGGACACATTGCAAGCCCTAGACATAGATGGGAAAGACATAAGAGTTTTAAGAAATCTGTACTGGGAACAAACGGCTGGAGTTAAGATCAAGAACGAGGTTGGAAGATACAGCAACATCAAAAGAGGAGTTAGACAGGGCTGCGTTCTATCTCCAGACCTTTTTAATTTATATAGCGAACAAATAGTGAGAACAATTGAAGAGGAAAGCGGTTTTTCTATAGGAGGATATAACATGAATAATATCAGATACGCTGACGATACGACACTCATTGCAAACTCTCCTCAGAAGTTACAAAAGCTCTTGGATATGGTGAAGGAAGAGAGCTCAAGAAAAGGACTAAGCATTAATCAAAAGAAGACCTTTTGCATGGCGATCAGCAAGAAACAGCAGCAAGTCGAATGCCCTTTGTTAATCGATAATGAAAGGATACAGCAGGTGAATAAGTTCAACTACCTTGGAAGCATGCTTAATTCAGACGGCAGAAGTGTAACGGAAGTAAAGAGAAGAGTAGCTATGGCAAAGGAGGTGTTTGTGCGTATGTCAAAGATTCTGAAATCCCGATCAATCTCCATAGATACCAGGGTGAGAATCCTCAACTGCTATGTCTTACCTGTCCTGACCTACGGCTGTGAAAGTTGGACACTGACGTCAGACCTGGAGAAAAGACTGAACGCTACTGAAATGTGGATGTTGCGCAGAATGTTGAGAATTTCCTGGACGGAACACACTAGTAATGATGAAGTACTAAGACGAGCTAATTATAGCAGGAGACTCCTGAAAACCATCAGAAAGAGACAACTGTCGTTCCTAGGACATGTAATGAGAAAAGAAGGCTTGGAAAATTTG
>RDPX01000032.1:332936-366293 GCA_003991215.1 Morbakka virulenta
TTCTTGTCCATTCACTCCACATGACCAAACCAACGAAGCCTCCTATTCTGCATACAGCTGCCAATACTGTCCAGATTCAATCTCCTTCTGAGTTCATTAGAACTGACCGGATATCTTTGGATGTCATTTCATGGTATGATGAGGCAGTGTTTTTATAGGCCGGATGCCCTTCCTGACACCAACCCATGAGGGTAATGGGGACCAGTGTTTTTATTGAGACACCATCAAGAATGCATTATAATACTATAAGGGTAACATGTGTAATATAAATATTATAAAAAATGGGTTTAGATTAGTAGCTGGCTTTCATGATTATCAACCTTAGCAACTGGATTATCACTTCTGTGTTGTCAGGCAAACAATTTTGGGTAATTACACTTTAACACTTTTGCACCATTATTTACCCAGCTTTACCCAAGGCTATCACTCATGAGGGGATTCCCTACTGTAAAGGATTTAAGTAAAATGTAAGGGGTAGGGGAAACCTATGGGAAGACAAATCTTTTGCAGGTGAAACATTGGGGCTTTTTTCTGAAATTGAAAATAATAATAGAAGTTGATAAAAAAGGATAAGAAATGTGACAATGACTCCATTTTAATTCTTTAGAAATTGCAAACCGATATAAATTAGCATATTTATTACAATATACTGTCTATGCACAAAAATTGTCTAACTTATAAAAAGAGCCACACTCACAGTCATTATGCACAATCATATAACTGCCTTTAGCTTTTGAGTGCAACTCAACCAATCTACTATTCATTTGCAAGGTTAAAAGATATGGCTCACTGGACTTCAAGACTGCATCTATGGTGTGAACATCAAATGAACTCCCCAATTTTGTTTTGTTTGCATTGACTTTGCCGAATGTTCTCTTTACTTCTGCAGTGCTTTGAGGTAGGGCAGCTACTTCAAATATAAACCTGGCAATGCCACTGTACTGAGGAAGAAGATGCATCCCTTGCCAAAATTCCACTATACTACTCTTCTCCCATCCTCCACTTCTAATGGTTTCATTGGTAAAAGAGATGGGCCATTGTTCACTTATAGCTTAAATGCCTATTCTACAGTTTTCTGAGGGTTGTTGAATGTCCTTGGAAAGCACTCTGGCAGAAGGTACTGGAGCTTCATTTTTCACAATGTTGACATGATTCACATCTTTGAATGCACCTAGAACACGATTGGTCCGGTCAATCCTGAGAGCATTTGATAAACCACTTCTCAATACAATCCTTTGCATCTTTTGAGGAAGCTTTTGAACCATTTTTGCCACTATCCTAGCATACACATGATCAAGAGAAGCCCACTTTATTTCACCATCTACATAAACATCACCTGAAGACTCTCTGTGAATTGGCTTCTCCAAGTTGTTGCAAAACACAATCACACAACATGGTGCTACATTTTACATTCTCATGAAAATAGAGTTGTTTCTTCTCTCCATTAGGTTTCCCCCATCAGATCCATACTTAATCAATATACCCAGGGTAACTTGTCTTTCTTAAGGGTTGACTAAAGCAATTAGAAATGGCCAAAATCAGGTACTTGGTTACATACTTCCACCATCTAAAAATCTGATAAAACATTTTATTTATGGTGACATCTGTTGTTATCTGTTGCAAAGCACAGAAAATTAGTTTGTTTCATTTAACATGGCAACTAGCTTTTCATGAGCATATACACTTAGACATTCAGTAAGGATCTATGTTCTTTTGGTACAATGACACATTATTCTTTTTATAGCTTTAGAACCATATGTTACACCAAAGAGAGTTTCAAGAAGTGAATCCAAAAATATGAAGAAAACATTCTTTTGGATGATAACAGCAACAACATTCAACTCAACTTTGGTAACAAAAGGCTTTTTGTCAGCCACAAATGCAGCCACTTGTCAATTTTCCTGAACCATCTTTGAATATTGAACATGAAGAATAGGCTTTGCATGGTCAATAAATTCAGATTTTCTGCAAAGTAATTCCTTTTGGTCAGAATGCTTTATTGTGATTGTGCTTTGAAGCTGAAATCCATCTTTTTGCCTTTAACTCCTTCTCCCATTCATAGCTATATTTTTGAGGATTGTATTTCTTTTAACTTTCCTTTGGCATAACTGGGCTTTGTGTTTGATTTATGCTCTCTGAGCTAACATCTCATATTTAATGACAGAATCTAATTGGATAAATGTTGGGGAAAATATATAAAATTTTAGGCAAAAATACTTTCTTGTAAGGGTATAGGGGAAACTTTAAAAAAATGTGAATGAAAGTGTAGGGAATTTGAGAATGTGCAGTGGGTGAAAAAATCACCCTGAAAATGGGAGCATTGGCTTTACCCACCACTCTCTTAATCATTTGATGTGGCATAAAAATTGTTCTGTGATATATTTGTAGAACTGACTTTCCTTGCAGGATAGAACCATCTTGGACCTACAAAGTAAGACTTTGATCTTTAGCTTTGCAAATACCTTCAGGCACCTAACTTTCCAGGATGCTAAGCACCAATTTAATCCTGTAGACCAACAGCTTTTCCAATTTATCTATTTTTCCCCCACTAATTAAGTATAAGAAAACAATTCAATGATTGCATACCTTCACCTGCTGCACCTCCACCACCTTTAGGTGTTAGCAATTCTCGCCTCAACTTTGCTAGCTTGGCTTTTAGCATTCCAAGATGACCCATTGTTGCCTTATTTTTCTGAGTTCTGGCCATCTATGGAATACAGAAAATCGAAGTTTTTATCAAGTCACATAACAAAGAGAACAATAAATCTACCTCTTTCATTCCTGTTGTAACATTTTTGCCATGGAAAATATCCTTAAAGTGTCAATTTTTTGAACCAGGATATATCTCAAAATACACAAAAGTAACTGAAAGCTTTGCACTTCCAAGTTTTTCAATGTAAGCCGATTCCAAAATTAAGCAAAGTGATGTTTATTGGTTGTCACAGTCATTAAAAAGTGATTTTTGTAATTTTTGGAAAAAACCTTATATTCTGTTGAGAAATTAGAGAGTATGGAAACAATGCATTTTAATTCTGATTACAGATTCTGCTTTCTCTACCTTAAAACCCAGTGGTACTAAGTCATTAAATAAAAAGAGCATACATTTGCAGTGTTAACATCATTCAAAGACTGACAAAAACAAAATATGTGGTCAAAGTTGGCTGATTTCAACAAAATATGGTGAACTAAAAATGATCAAATTAGAGTGAAATTAGTCCTAGAGCATCTTACAACAGCATCTACATGTGGAATAAAAAATCAGTCTGTTATGATGTGGTTGATTAAATTAGGCCACATTTGAAATGTAAAGTCCCTTTACATATTTGTATTGCCTCCCTAGCTTATACAAAAACTACAAAGGTGATAAAATGTTTTGAAAAAAAATCTTTATCTCCATGATTAAACCTCACATTTCCTCCAGTACTGAGGATATTATGATGTGTGTTTTACATGATGCTGTTTGAATTCATCTCTCAGTTAGACCAGTTTGTTTCTGATAACGGTCTCCTGCATATTCAAGGCTTTGTTTTTTAAAGTTTTTAGCTTTCAAAAAAGCCATGTCTTTGTTCCTGTTATGGTTGATGTTTGGTTCAGATGCTGCTTCGATTTGCATTGCATTAGGGAACAAGCTCAATGTGGCAAACACTTCTGAGAAAACACTCTGATGTTTCAAACTGTTGATAAAAGCATTATCTGTTATCCATTAAAATACTTTTATTCAGGCATAAAAAACAGGGTCACAAAAGAGGTTTTTACACTAGTCACTATTTGTTGTTCAAACTGCATGGGTGTGCATCTTTATCTTGTATTCAAGATAATAGTCCTTTTCTATGTTTTTAAAGCCACCCAAACTTTTACTATTATGCTTCCACCCCATTGCAATATACTGGTTATCATCAGGGTGTCTTCTTCAAATAACCCACATTTCTCCATCTTCTTATTCTGATCTGCTTATTGACTTTCTCAACTTTTGCTGATCTTCATATTTCTTCAATTGTCCTCAGATTTTGTCATTAAACCTCTATTGTGCTCTGTATAGAGTTATGTACAAATGTGTACAAATGTGTTCAATTGTTGCTCATCATTTTTAATATGATATTTTGCTACTATATAAGACTAAGGATAACAAATTAGACTGAAAAATTCTCAATTTCATCCTCCTTGAATAATGTCCATCAGTCATTATTTTGAACTTTTCTGGCATATTAATTCCATTTTATGGCTACTGTTAACTTGGAGGTGGTGTAAAATCCTTTGATCGATTTAATAACCTTGTCAGAAATACCAAATGATTACATTAATCTTTAAAATGTGTTTGTGGAGAAAAATAAAAGTTTTAGTCAACTCTAAACATATCATGCACAACATTTTTTCCATACAGCAACTGATCTATACTGCCTCAAATAAAAATAGGTCATGATCTGCCATGCATTGGTCTGAAAAAATACTGTTCTTCAATTAGCTTCATGTTCATTGCCTCTCTTCATTTCTGAAAAAAAATAATTTGGGTCAAACCTCTCCTGTAGCCAAATGTGGTAAACCTCCTGTTCAATATTAACTTTCATAACTTCAGCTGCAAAATTATCAGATTTTGTAAATGTATTCTTTAATCATTTCAGAGCCTTCTTTAGCTCATCTTTCCTAATGTTTCTACATATTATTTTACCATATTGCTTGATATTATTATTACCATAATTTTAAGCATATACAAGGTAATAATTGTGAAATCCCTTCAGACTGAGGGTCAGCAGATATAATTATCATTTGAAAGTCTAGATCAAATTTCCAAAAGAGACCCTACTGCAGAGATCTGAGGAAGCACAAGTCTATAAGTGTATAAGTGCACAAGTGCTCTGCAGGGTACTGTGCCTGGGATGGTACCATGCAGCTAGATTCACCAGTTTTCTCTTTAAGTGAATGGAATAACCTGGTTGCTATATCCCTACAACTACTCCTAGCTGAAGGCATTTGTCAAAACCCTGGCTGCCAGACATGTTCCTTGCACTGGGTGAGGGTCAGTCTATGGATAGTTACATCTTTGGTGCTTCACACTTTAGACACTAAAGAACTACAGCCCATATTGGACATGCATTTTATGCAGAAACACAAACTACTACAATGCAACAAGCACTTCTCTCTTAACTAAATACTAACCAATGAGCTCCACACCGTTCACTTCCTACAGCTGCTAGCCACTCATCTAGTACTTAAACAGCAACACCCTCTCCCAATTCAAACACCCTCTCCACACACTCTAAAAGAAATGGAACATCAAACACACTCATTAACACATAAAGAAACAATGGTTGCAACATCAACATTCTACAATTAGACACAGATGGCATTTGCAACAAATACATTGAACCAAGGCACTACAAGCACAAACAAAATATTCACATTACCATCATTCACAAACAAAACTGAACCACACATACAGACACAAAATGCTAAACATTCTGAACTACACAGCAATCATACCAGGCAGACATTATGAAAGCAGAGCTCTCATCCCATACATACATCACAACATTTCCTAGATCGAAAAAAAATACAGCAATTAAAACACTAACAACAGTGGACTGACATACAGAATGAGTTCATTTCCAGGAGCTAAACACCCCCACCCCCCATAATATCACCACAAATACTCAATAACAGCACAACACAATTTAACAAAATAATTAATAATACAGACAAAAGCTATATTTCAAATGACAACAGAAAACATTGTATCCCAGGTTTCATTCCTGACTTAAACAAACTTAGAAGAATACACAGCAACTTATGAAGCCCATTCCTCCCCTACTACATACATATAATCACATCATACCATACACAAGAGCTAAACACTCAAAAAACACAAAAGTACAGAAACAGACAGAAACTTGATTAGCTTTTAAAGAAACAATAATCTACAAGAGAAACATATCCAAACTACACAAAACTATTATCAGCCTCATCAACTCCAACAATTGAAACATACAAACTCATACCTCAGTCACCACATCCAACAAAACACCTTCAAGCAAACAACAAGCCTAAATTCCAATAGATTACTACTCAAAAATCAGTCACCTCCCAAAACACAAAGATGGGCAACAAGGGATAATAATACAATGATAATGCTTAAAATGATAAAATGAGTAAAGCTTGAAACTGAAAAAAAAAATTTTAATGGGGCAAAGTAATTTAATAGTATACCATGGAGCCTCAAATTGATACAAAGTTTAGATTACTTTTACTCTCCTCTCTTGAAACAAATTATTAAATTTTAATAATAAGATTGGAATTAATGATGATTTTTGTTCTTAGTTTAATGTTACTTCACTTCATATACTAACTTTTCTTTTCTTTCTCAAAAACAGGACAAAGTGAAACAGCAGTTTTTACCTATCTGTATTCATATATTGAGTAAATACTTTAGTTTTTACCTTGTATAAAGATTAAAAAATAAAATAAATAAACAAATAAAATAATAAATAGACCAATTTATCTACAGATGCAAACAACAATTCCCACTAGATCCCACAGCCATACTTACCACAACAGTAGACACTGCTTAATGCATCAAACAACTTCAAAACTCCTCTGCCAGGGGCACTGATAACATCCCAAGTACTCTCTTAAAACATTTTGGTCCCCATGGCATACAAACACTAACATATTCAATTATTCATATGCACACTGGATTATACCACATATTTGGAAAATAGGTAAAATCATAACACTCCTGAAACTTATAACACTACTATGTACACCATCCAAAGTAACAGAATGCCTTATTTTACTCAAAACCCAACCAGACATACTACTGTCATCCAAAAACATGCTATAGACTGCATCACTCTACCACAACACTACTTACCAATCTCACACATAAAAACAAAATGGCATCAATTCAAGATGCCACTCACAATGCACACTCCTAATCACAATAAACAGGAGTAAAGCTTTTAATAGCATCTCCAGATCAATAGACTGAATGTAGGACCTTCTAAATCCACAAGCACATTACTCACAAGTTTCAACAAAGAACATTAGCACAGACCCACAGCAATACTTAATATCCACAATTCCACAAAGTCATGAAATAAAAATCCTTGGAGTAACTTACAACACTTCCATGTCAATTGCTCCACATAACACAACTATAAAAAGGAGACCCAGACTAAGTGCACCAAGGCCACTGACAAGCACAACATCTTGACAATGCAAGTCACCATAGTATATAAACAATACATCTACTCCACAATCAAATATGCAGCCCTGTCTGGCACCATGCCATAACAATACAAAACTAAATAAACTACAAGCCATCCAAAGTACAGCACACAGAATTTTCCTGGGAAGTACACAACCAACACCCATAAAACACTTACACTATATTATTCATTATTTTGTATTTCTGTTTAGGCATATAAAAACATTGATCCAGTTATTACTTACTGAGACACTTTACAATACACACTAAAGCCAAGATTCTTACAATATGAAAACACTTAGACATGGAAGGCACACAATTCTTAGCATTGATTGCAAACAATCCAAACAGCCCATCGTTTTAAGAAGAGCCACTTCACAGTGGCTCTTCTTAATAAGATCCATTAACCACCAAGCCACAGTTCCTTTGTAACAATTGTTTTCTTTGAAAACACAAATGAGTATTTCTATTGCTGAATATTTGTAACACAACAACTTTTGTCAAAGACAAAGCAACTGCCATATGAAATGAGCAAAACTAATGGCAGAAAATGCAGGATTTACTAGTGAAGTTTATGCTTGTTTACACCTCATAATTCGTTTGGTCTGCATTTGCAGTGACAGCTGCTGGGTAACAATTTCATACTAAATCAAAGTGATTAATTTTAAACATAATAAAAATACTGACATATCATTATCATCTTGGCTTGCTGTTCTCCTTTTTCATGTTACCATGGGTTGGATGGGATTTGCTTTGACAGGAAACCGAGGCTTGTGCTAACTCTTATCCTGTCCCCAATTCTTAAAGTTCCCTTGAATTACTTGTTGCTAGTTCTTGAACTATGAGATCATTTTATTGAAAAAATAACTGGCTATGCAAGGTGTTATTGGCTTATGAAAGGACCTATTAGAAACCAGAAATTTTATTGTAAGTCTACACTGTCTGTTCCATAAAAATCAAGACTAACAAAATAACGTACAAAGCTCGTATATGTTATTTACAAATTATTATGAATAATAAATTTTAAAATTATGTGATCTGGTTGTTCATGATTGTGCCAAAGGAAACCATGGCCTAATTATTGATTACCAATGCGATATATGGTCCAGTTGTTTCAAAAGTGACGAATCATTCGGTGTCCACAAATAGTGTGGGGTAATTTAATCATCTCCAGCAGTTAGCAATGGGTAAATACATGCTGATCTCATTAGCAAACAACTTACTTCGGCCTCGATCTCAGCAATTTTCTGTAATATACTCATGATGAATGCTCCAGATCAGTAAATCTTGAAAGAAACGAGTGCTGCAGCTAGCTGCCAGCTTGGTAGCCCGACCGTTCGCTAAGAAAAGGCCTGGGTGAGCAAAAGCAATTCTCCAAAACGATGAATGAGGAATATAGATTTTTGGGAGCAACTTTATGTCCGCAACACAAAATATTCTTGCAGTCATTGTCAGCTTGACAGTGACCATGGACTACCAAGGGCTGATGATAGCTTTTCACCAAAACAATTCCTAAATTCCTTTGGGTGGTAATCAAGAGAGCAAACACTAATTTAAGAGAAGAAACGACAATGGTGCACCTAGAAACTAACATCAGGCCAACAAGATCGGGAGATTGATTGCATTACAAGCTTAGGGTTAAGAGATGCAAAACCGATTCACTCTTTTTGAATGAACCTTTGGAAAGCAATGAAATTTTTAGATGGAATAAAATTTGGCATTTAGGCTCTCGTATCGGGGTTTCAAAACTAAGAATATCTGTAATTTTATTCTTTAAAGACTTTTTAGAATCCGGTCTTAATTAAGATTATTCAGCATTGATACTTTTAATGCAAGTAAGAACTCTTAGGTAAAACTTAATAAGATTCATTTTTCTGTATTTAGTATCTCCCAATACCAGCCTTCGCAGTATTCCAATGAATTATTTTTGCCGCTTTGATGTGGAAAATATGTTTCTATGAAGGATCTTAGATTAAATTGTTTCTATATCCCGAGTGGTTATATAGATCATTGGTTAGATGACGTGACGAGACAAAATACAGTAAATGGGTACACAGTATTTATTGCCTGGCATAAATGTGCTTAAAAGTTTTTATTAATATTATTTATGAGACTTCTTTCTTTCCAATAATCTGAAGGGTTTTTTTCTGGCTTGAAATCAATTTGTTACTTCCCAAACTTAACTTGTAATCAATTTCTTTCCCACTTTTTATCAAACTGGTGTTGAAATCCCAAAACAAGAATGAGCTTGGTGTAGTTAACTTTAAATCTGGATAGCTTGTTTTTCGAATTTGTACAGTTTTTCTGCTCTTCTCATGACATGCGCTCAATACGAGGAAATATTATTATTTATAAAGGTTTTGTGCAGGTATTATTCCAAAATCATAAAGTGCAGATGGTATTCAAATGCANAATATTTCTCCAGTGAAAGGTAGAATTCAGAAAGTTTCAACCTTTGGGTGGTAATCAAGAGAGCAAACACTAATTTAAGAGAAGAAACGACAATGGTGCACCTAGAAACTAACATCAGGCCAACAAGATCGGGAGATTGATTGCATTACAAGCTTAGGGTTAAGAGATGCAAAACCGATTCACTCTTTTTGAATGAACCTTTGGAAAGCAATGAAATTTTTAGATGGAATAAAATTTGGCATTTAGGCTCTCGTATCGGGGTTTCAAAACTAAGAATATCTGTAATTTTATTCTTTAAAGACTTTTTAGAATCCGGTCTTAATTAAGATTATTCAGCATTGATACTTTTAATGCAAGTAAGAACTCTTAGGTAAAACTTAATAAGATTCATTTTTCTGTATTTAGTATCTCCCAATACCAGCCTTCGCAGTATTCCAATGAATTATTTTTGCCGCTTTGATGTGGAAAATATGTTTCTATGAAGGATCTTAGATTAAATTGTTTCTATATCCCGAGTGGTTATATAGATCATTGGTTAGATGACGTGACGAGACAAAATACAGTAAATGGGTACACAGTATTTATTGCCTGGCATAAATGTGCTTAAAAGTTTTTATTAATATTATTTATGAGACTTCTTTCTTTCCAATAATCTGAAGGGTTTTTTTCTGGCTTGAAATCAATTTGTTACTTCCCAAACTTAACTTGTAATCAATTTCTTTCCCACTTTTTATCAAACTGGTGTTGAAATCCCAAAACAAGAATGAGCTTGGTGTAGTTAACTTTAAATCTGGATAGCTTGTTTTTCGAATTTGTACAGTTTTTCTGCTCTTCTCATGACATGCGCTCAATACGAGGAAATATTATTATTTATAAAGGTTTTGTGCAGGTATTATTCCAAAATCATAAAGTGCAGATGGTATTCAAATGCAGCTATTCTTTTAAACAGAAAAGTAGAATTTGAAAAAAAAAGTAAGTTGAAGAAATAATAATAAAAAGGATAAATCAAATGGTAGATCAATGACCTTATATATACGTAGATAATATTTATACATATATAATATATATACATATATATATACACTGTATTTTAGAGCCTCATCCAACCTCTCGATTGGTATACTTGTGTTTTTCTCCTTCATGTTCGTTCTTTCGTTTCAATTCATCCCTTACCATGTTTATCATAGACTCCAGCATACCTCCAGCTTTTTAAAGTGCTTTAAGTTTTAAGTATTTGGCTCCATCTTAGCCTTGCACAGATTAATCAAGGTCACCACTACTTTTCCAGTCATTTCCTTGTCAAGCAAGCATTATTTTTGCCAGTCATCATGACTGTACACTTTTTACGGCAGTAAGTGGAACATTTTCTCATCACTGGCTATGATCTGACCTGTGTAGGGGAGGAAAATTCTCAGTTACTTTCTTTTCAAGGTTCCTTAGCATTATGGATATGTATCTTTGTTTTCTTAAATAAAATAGTAAACCTAAAGCATTTTAATGTATTTGCTAGGTATGGTAGGCAGACTTCACCTCTTACGAAGTTCTTCAGAAGAGTACTCTATCGTAGGTAAAGAAAGTCCTTTTCCTAATCTCTCATATTCTGGCGTCTTTCTCTGCACCAATGTGAAATGTTCCACTTAAACTGAATGATACACACCATAGGTACACCTGATTGATTTAGCAGGCAGCTAATTTTAGACTGCAGTCAAAATAGCAGTTGTTCGTGTCTGCATCCTACCATTTCATGCATAGCCTTTGTCTCTTGAAAGGAAACGGTTGTTTCTTTGCACATTTATTGCAATATTGTGATTAGATCATGTGGTGAAGCTATAAAAATTGTTTCATCTCTTCAGAGACTGCTTTTTCCCACCCTTTTTTGTAACTTTTCTTTCCCTTTTTGTCCCCTTATTAGATCTTGTTTATTTTTTATACATCTACAAATCATAGCTTTTCTAGATCATATTTTCCGCATATTTGACTACTTTGTAATGATTTTGCTCTAGCAATTAATTTTAGTTTGAAATAAATGTTTTAATCGAAATGGTCACTGTTGACAAGACAGTTGGATATTTTTTTGGAGTAGAGGTAAAATCTTTTCAGGCGTGTGAGTTATTCAGGGCAGGAGTTTTCTTTTACTAATAAGCAAAATCTTGGATGGCAATCTATGGTAAAGAGCCTTGGTACTAAAAGTGATTATTGTAAGACACCGTTTTTAAAAAAATGTAGCACAGTATGGCGACTTGGTTAACTGATCAGAACAATTGCCCAACAGACTTGCAGGGTAAGAACTTAAACATTCGACTACATATCAAAGAGGGAAAAATAAATATAATATTTCGTATACAAAAATAACATGAGTTGTATGAAATAAAATGTAAACATCTCGAAAGCGCATGAGGATAAGCTGTGTAATGCAACTAAAACTGAAAAGGCTGGTTACCTCAGATTACGTAAGAACGATTTGAATGATGAACAGATCCTTTTGTTAAACCAAGCCCAGATAAATCCAATGGAAAAACCAAAGGGACTAAATAAAGGTGTTACTTTAAGTTTATCAGAAAAACAAATAAGGCTAATCTCACAGTTGAAGGTGGGTTTCTTATTTCATCAGGTGGATTGGCATCAAAAGCACTACCTTTTCTTACTAAAACATTTCCACCTGGATTTGCTACAGGCTTGAAATCTGGAGGAGTTAACAAGAAATAGCTGGTTCTTGATTGGAAAATAAGGATGTTTTTTGTGAAGAAAAACGGTGAATGTATTGAAGGCACGTACATTGGTCAAGGTCTATTTTTAAATCCAAGAGCATACAGAGCATAATATAATGATGGCTTATAGTGATGGCTTATTTTTAAAAAGTGGTGGCAACATGTATGAAGGAAGTTCAATCTTAAGTCAAATATCTAGTATCTTTTCAAATCATTGAGGTTGTAAAAAAATTAAGAAAAATAAAATTAACCTTCTTTACCAGTTGTAATGCTTACTGTATTGAACTGTTTAGTGAGTACTTAATTGTTGACACGTATTTAACCTCTTTGTTCACATGCAGCCATTGTTGGTCTTTATTGCTTTTGACTGGTAATAAGTGCTTGTTTCTTCAGTGTCTGCATGAGTTAAAAAGATGTACAAGTAATTGGATTAAAATGGTTTGCTAGTTATTATGGAGTTTTGTTTTGCAAAGAATACGATTTTGAAAACGACTTAAGTAGTCGGCTCTTTTAGGAAAAACGGAGTGTAAACATGATTACACGCACGAAGACGACAATGAATACAGTCGACGCTCGTTATCTCGAACTCTCAAGGGACTGGCGAAAAAGTTCGAGATAGCAAATGTTCGAGATAATGGATGCAAGTCGTGTGAAAGTATCCGAGAAAGTAGAAACTTTCTCGGGTACTAATTTTCGCACCTTGCGCGAATTTTGGCCGATTTCGCCAAAATTTGTATCCGCCAAACAAAAAATTTTCAAGAAGCTTTACAAATTCCCTATGAATTAAAATAAAATACCACGATTTAGGGTAAAATTCGCGAAAATTAATACCAGCGAAATACGATTTTTTTTCCTCAAGGAAATTTGTACCCGCGAAAATTTCTACCCATAAGGTATAAATCCCTTCTTGCATCATCTTTCTTTAAAATAATCTAAAATAGTAGTCTACCTTTTGGCTTCTAATTCGCCTTTCACAAACAAAGATTCGAAGGGCTGTACAAGCTGACGCATGTCATCCCCATTTGCATTGAAGAGACATACGTTTTGTAGGGTCTCCAGTGCACTTTCGACTTAAGATTTAGCTGGTTTGTCGATTGGTTCATCGAATACTTCTACTGTCTCTGTGTTGTCTTCATTGGTTTCTTCATTTTTATCTGACTTCACTGATTCCAAAATCTCTTTATCTGCTTGGGGGTTGTCAGCGGTCATGACATTTTCATCAACGTCAACTATTTCATGAATAGTTAGAACTTGAGGAACTAGCGTTGAATCGACCTTTCGCAATTCAGTTAGATCCTTTTCCGATTCTTTGAAAGGATCACCACTGTCTTCAATTGCATTTTCTTGATCTTTAGTAGAAATCTTACAATTTACGATAGTGTTTTTCGTAACGGTATCCAATGAAGCAACAAGTATTTGTAGCGCACGAAGAATTGGAACCTTTGGTAGATCTTGACCTTGCTCAAGTCTTTGAAAAATTATGTTAACCAGTCGTCGACGGTAAACAGCCTTAAGACATTTTATGACTCCTTGATCCATAGGTTGTGAAACCGATGTGGTGTTAGGTGACAGGAAAATCAATTTCACGTTTGATAAATCAGCAATTGCTGGATGTGCAGGACATTTGTCGATGATTAAGGCAATTCTTCGATTTTGCTTTTGAAACATCGTATCTAGCTCACGAACCCATTCTTCAAAAAGAGCACTATCCATCCAGCTTTTCTTCTGCGCTCTGTATCTGCACGGAAAAATTTGACATTTTTTAAGCATCTTGGCGTCTTTGACTTTCCAATTACAAACATTGGAAGTTTGTCCCTCACGGCATTAGCTGCTGCTAGACCAGTTATTCTTATTTTACTATTCTTGCCACCAGAACACTTTTCGGATTTTAAATGAAAAGTTTTGTTTGACAGGTATTGATAAAAAAGGCCAAATTCGTCAGCGTTGAATATGTCTTCAAGTTTGTATTTGGGTAGAATTGTCGGCAAAGTGGTTTCGAACCAGGAGGCTACTATTTTAGGGTGAACAGAATTACTTTCCCCAACAACTGTCTTGAAGGTTACATTATGTCTAAAATGATAAAAAATGAATTCCAAAATTAATTCCTACCAAATTTAAATCTTTTTAATCCGCCAAAATTAATTCCCGTCAAATTTGACTTTTTCAATTATTTTACATAGGTCTATGAAGTAAGAATTATTCATTTCTAAGGCTTACATTTATTTTCAAGCGAATCAATATGTACAATATTGGTTCTTGATTTGAGTGTGACTCAGTTATTCTCCCTCGTCCGGCAAAATTAATTCCGCCAAATTGTGTCAGGTTTGGGGGATTAAACGATCCGCCAAACTTTCTTCCCTTAAGGTAGTTGGGCATTTACCGCTTGGAAAATCTGGTAAATTTGCAGAAACGATATTTTATTTTCTCAAAGCTGATGAACTGAGCTCGTGTAAAGTAGTTGTTACCGGAAAGCCAGTGAATTTGGATGACGGTGAAGGCATGCAAGTGCCATGAAAGCTGATGTTCATTGGAACCGAAAATTGCATTGATATCCTCAAACAACACTTGAAAAGATTATGGAATACAAAATGTATCACCTTTTTTCCAGCGTCCAAGCCATCCATCTGAAGCTTTGAAGTCTGTCACGCCCAACTGCTTTGCGTACTTCATCGCTTTTTCTTTAATGTACGTCCCATGGATTGGTATACTCTTACTTCGTTGAGACAAGAACCACTTAAAGACAACATTATCTACATCGGCGTAATTGCTTTGCCTTTTTTCCCCGCTTGTTCGAAGATTTTTCCAGTGCAGAGAGAAGCTTTTTCTTGTTTTTAAGCCAAGTAAAAACTGTTCTTTGGTATCCCACATTTTTCTGCAAAATCTTTATTTGGAACGCCTTTTTCCAAGTCCTTTAAAGCCTGACATTTTTCAGTTAAGGTTTTCACAGCTAGCTTTCTCTTCGCTGCCATTTTGAAAGAACGAAAAATACCAAAACCTTGTTTAAAAGAATTCTACATTTCGATCATTAGAAATGAAAGTTTTTCATTCGATTTTCAAACGAAATTCAAACGAAAGTTCGAGATAACGAGAGAAAAGCAGTTCAAGGTACCAAATAATTGGTTCGAGATAGTGAAAGTTTGAGATAACTGAGTTTGAGATAAGGAGTGTCGACTGTATATTAAATTTTGTGAAGAATGTGGTGAAATTCTTGGCAGGTCTCAGAATATATTTAACATTAATCGCCATGGAAATCATAATCCTAACAAACAAATGCAACACAGTACATGCAGATTTTTTTGTAAAATGTTGAACGATCTTAATATTAAATTTTTGTGCGACGGGTCAGGTTTAATGAAGGATTTCGCAATACAAGAAAATGCTTTGATAGAATTTCTGTGTGGCGAAAGCCGTGAAGTAGTCTAAATGTTTATTATAAACTTCATGCTTGTAATGATTGATTACTCCATTTGAAGTCATGGGTTTTAAAGGTGTTGAATAGCTTGTCACATATTACCTTTCTCGTGTCATATTCATCATTTAATAGGTACATATTTTTTATGGTCAATGAATCCGTCGAGAACACCGTGGTCGCTCAAATATAGATATTCGACATAAAATGAATCTTTTTTGCTCTCGATTCAAGGGTGTTTTCCGCTTTGTGTTTTCAGGGAGGACTACTATGTGATTTTCGGTGACAAAACTGGATATTTCTTCAATTGACTCAAGTTTGTAACATGCTCATGACGTCTCGTCCATTTTAGGCCTGACATATGTTTTAGTAGATAAGTGTATCCTCCCTGGTTTGCTTTTGGAGGCAGGAATTTTAGTTTTTCGTCTGTTATTGGATAACAGTGGTGATCTTTCACTATGTAGATTAGAACTATATTTGAGCAGTGTTTACTATGTGAGATAAACTCTCTGTACCTACTATCGAAGGCGTGGATTGATAGATTATTATGACATTCTCTTGCCCAGTTAAACTGCTCTTCAGTACTGATCATATCGCTTTCAGGTATGCACCCATCCATCTCACTCTTAAAATAGTCATAATCATATATTTTTAAGGCTTGTCTATCCCTTTACCTGGTCCCATACGCAGTCTACAACGCATGTTTTCACACCGTAGCTCTTGAGAGGTCTTTGTTTGTTTAGTTAATATGACTGTAACTTGAGTTTACTCATCCTGTGGGGGATAAACTTTTTTTGGTTCATTTTTATTACCTTACAACCTACAACCAATGTGTACTCACCAAATAAGATATTGAATTCTTTATTTAACAACGTATAAATCACGAATTTGTAGGTGTCATTTGTTCTCTAATTAACTGGCTTCTCGACTGTAAAAGGCCCGTAAGCCTTTTCTATTAATTTTTTCACTATATCCCCCATCCTTATCCTTAAAATCTCGACAAACGTCTGGTTCACAATTTTTTTATGTGGTATTTCATATTCGTCATCATCATCTGGGAAAATTTTGGGTTTCCTTTCGTAATATTTCATATTTGTCGCTTCATAATGTATGTTAATGTTAGAAACCGTCTCTCTGTTACCTTGGATCTTGTCGAGTCTAGTTTTAAATAGTCTGCAGAATTACATTTTCTGCCTTCCTATAATATTTTTATTTAACTTCATTTCATCCTTTTGTAAATCCTCCAATGTGGTTCTCATCATTGGATAATCACGTATTTCCTGGGTACCTGTATCTTTTTTGTGACACATTTGAGCAGGTTTAGAGATTAAGTTATTGTACCTAGTATCAACCTTGATTGATTGTTTGTCAAAATATCTTTCTTTTTTTTATCTTAATCATCCTTGTTTCTTATGGATCGTTTGTGATAACGAGGTTCTAAAATGAGTCATTCTCAACCAAGTTATGGAGGTTATGACATTTTTCTGTTTTTTTACCTTGGGTGTGTCATTATCTACCACGATGATCTGGGGTTTAGACTTAAGGACTTGAAATTCCATCTAATACTTAAATTATCGTCTCACAGTGTCTATAACTTGAATATGAAGCTCTATAAAAATAGCCTTACAAACCATAAAGTAGGCAAAAAATGCTTACTAAGCAAATGTGAACAAATGCCCATACAAAAATTGTATTACACTTGCCTGCGTTTAAAAACAATTTTTCAGAAGTCGAAGATTTTTCAACTGATTTGTGTATTTTTTGGTGCACTTCATCCAAAAAGAAAATCCATTTTCTTTGATCAGGTCAATTTTTTAAGACATGATTAGTGTAAGTTTTGATCCTTGAATAGCACTCAGTTCAAGAAAAACATTTGTTTTTATGTATAAAAAATATCACTAGAACAGCCTCAATTGGAAACCGAAACTGCATTGGTCTTTAAATTTAGGAAAATGAAACTGAAACCTTTTCTGTTTACACCTGTCATATATTGTTTAGCAGAGCTGAACTCCAGTCAATGTGACTCGCAACGAACAGATATATTGTTTCTATTTAGTATTTTCTAATAAATAGAGAATGGATCGGAAATGTACAAATCATCCTGACAGGTTCTGTTATATTTATGGTAATATGATTCTTCCTGGTTGCCTTGCAAAAATAAACTGATTTTGTGAAGAAGGCATATCATTCTTACTTTGGAGTTAAGCTTGGAGACCAAGACAAACCATTTGGAATCCATGTCAGGTGCAAAGCAGGTGTTGAGAACTTGCGTGATTGGAGAATCGAGAAAAGGAATATTATACCATTCGCTGTTCCTGTGGTGTGAAGAGAGGGAAAAAATAGTGTGACTGACTGCTAGTTTNACCATTTGGAATCCATGTCAGGTGCAAAGCAGGTGTTGAGAACTTGCGTGATTGGAGAATCGAGAAAAGGAATATTATACCATTCGCTGTTCCTGTGGTGTGAAGAGAGGGAAAAAATAGTGTGACTGACTGCTAGTTTTGCATGAGTAATCTTGAAGGAATCAATCGCAAAAACGAGCATTGTATTTAGTATCCTGATGTTCTGTCTGCGATAAGACCAGTCACTCATTCTCCAGACCTACCGTTCCCGACTCGGATGCTGAAATGGAATGTAGCTCTAAATCGGAATCTGATAACACATATGAAATAAATGACTGAACAGAGAGTAAAGAATACACGCCAGAGAGAATGACAGGCCTTTGCCTTAAGCACAAGCAGATCTCAATGACCGAACACGAGCAAACCGGCACACCTTGTGGGTTCTCGTCTTCATGAGAACAATCTGCTGGCACCTAGAACAACATTCTACTAGTATTGAGACCGTCAAAGAGAATTTAGACAGTTCTTTACAACCCAGAGAGACTCGTGTTTGGTTTAGTGCAATAACATTGCCGATTTGATGAAATCAGTGTAGGTGGATTATGTTACTACGGAATGGAGACTTTTCATCGAGTCGTCCAGCAGAAGTCCAGCAGAAGTCTCAGTTCTCCTTCATAATGGAAATTCACACTCTTCGATTTCAGTTGGTTATTTTGTGGAAATGAAAGAAATCCACGACAACAGGTATCAGTTACTATCTGCTCTGAACTATCATGACCATGGTTGGTTGATCTCTGGAGATCTTAAGGTTGTTAGATTGGTTTTAGAACTACAGGGTGGGTACACAAAGTATCCATACTTTCTGTGTTTGTGGGACAGTCGGGCTGATGATTAACATTATATCAGACAAGAGTGGCAGCCAACACAAGGGTTGGAATTTGGTTGGTACAATGTTCATTTTCTCTTTCTTGTTGAACCAAACAAGATATTACTTCTACCCTTACTTATCAAACTGGGTCCCATGAAGAAATTTGTAAAGGCAATGGACAGGGAAGCCAGAGGGTTTAGTTTCCTTTACCAGAAGTTTCATCTGATAATCTTTAAAAAGCTCGAGGTTGGCATTTTTATGGGCCTCAGATAAGGAAGTTCATGAAGGACTCAATGTTCGATGATGCATTGAGTGTAGTTGAGCTGTCTGCTTGACTGTCCCTTGAGTCAGTAATTACAACCTTTCTTGGAAACAACCGGAGTGCAGAATACGATAAGGAAGTCAACGAACTCCTGAAGAACTTTCAAACATTAGGGGCTCCTATGTCAGAATGATGGACTTACTACGGTTCCACTTAGACTATTTTCCTCCGAACTGTAGAGACGTCAGTGAGGATCAAGGAAAGCGTTTCCACCAAAAAATTCGTGTCACGGAAGAAGGCTACCATGGACAGTGGTATGTGAACTTTCTTGCGGACTACTGTTGGCGTTTGAAACGAGACGTGATGGCTACTCAGAACAGGAGTAAGTCACTAAAGAGGTCGTTCATCCATGGTTAACTTTTTTGTAATGTAAAAACTTTGTTTTTTGAAGTTTGTTGGATAAAATTCATGCTTTTCATGAACCATTAAGTCCAAAATAAAGGTAATATATTGCACTAAAGGGCGTTAATAACAATTCTTTTACAACTCGTAACTCAAGAAACTTAACCTGATTGGACAAAATGAGTAAGATTCGCTGACTTTGCATAGCATATCACCCTAGAATCAGCTATCACATGTTTTATATTTAAAAATTTGCAGGCCAGTGTTATATTTTCAACCGAAGAAACAAGAATAAAAGTTAAACAGATTGGCAACTCTTCGTCTAAACTAAATTATATAGCGTCTTTCTCTGTATATTCTTGTCCTCAGTTGACACAGGTGAAATAACACCAGTAAAAGAACTGCAAATTTTTAGAAAAAAAGTATTATTATTGTTATTTGCAGAACAACAATATTTATACAGGTTTTACCAACAACTAAATGTTGCTGTCAACAGTTAAGCTGATTCGAAAAAAATAGTAAAAATTTTAGGCTAAACTTTGGTGCAAGAGTTAAACAACCAACGAATAGAAGTGTCAAAACAAAAGACCAAAAATTGGAAAAATCCATCCATCTCAGTGTAGGGAAGGACAAGATACACCAAGTGGAATGTTCCAGAGAGAAAACCTCTATGTTCAATAACTTAAAGCTTTACTATTACTGTAACAAAGGTTCCTGTAATTACATTAATTTTAGATAAAAATTTTGTTGGTGACTTTCACTAAAGACCTTCCAACTTACTAAATCTATATCAAATTTTGATAAAGGCACGTCCGGCTGAAGCTCCATTTTCCGTGGCTAACTCATTTAAGTTTAGAAAAATACCTGATGAAACATTTATTGTCTTGCACCTTTTTACTTGAAAACTCTTGACTTTATGATAAAGCTCTCCTATCCATGGAAGCCATGAATAGGAGAGCTTTATCATGTCATGAATCGTAAGCTTTTTCTGAGCTACGTTCAAAGATATATTTGTCCAATTGTCAGAGTCTGACGATGGAAGGAGTATCTCTCGAAAACGTTTTTATTGTTGCTTATGGCCCAAGTATCTATTGTTTTTGTTTTTGCCCCTTCTGACGTCAACCAATGGCTCTTTCTTTTGTGAAGTTCGAAAGTCACCCGCTCGGGGAATCGAACCCGGAATTATTGGTTACGGTGCAGTTGCACTAACCATTAAGCCACGGCTCCTCCATATGTTCATATACATATATATATATGAGAGAGAGAGAGAGAGAAAGAGAGAGAGAGAGAGAGAGAGAGAGAGAGAGAGAGAATGAAAGAAAGAAATTCTTATGACTCGCTCGAACCCAACTCTCAAGGGTCCGACAAATTTGTTCAAGATAGAGAGAATTCGAGGTAGAGGAAGGTTTGAGCTATAACTGAGTGATAACTAACAATTTGATTAATGAGCTTGCACTCTTGTTTTGAGTCACTTCTATTGATGATTTTAGCTATAATTTTATGATTTATAGGCCTACTGCATTCAAAAGTAATTTTCACATCGCAAAAAGTTCCTAACTCATCGACAAAATATTTATTTCATGCCCCAAATTTAAGAATGCTTGTTTACGAATTTTAGTGATGCACACTAAAGATTCATCGACAGATAAAAATAGCATTTGCTAGTTTTATCTGTCGATGAATCAGATGTATGAGGCCAGTCAGACCTGTTTTATCAGAGGTTTGCTTTGATTAATGGTGCAGTGGAACTCTGAAACAACGAATTTAAGGGGCTTATTTCTAAAATTTTCATGAACTTGTCATAAGTGGATCACCTATCTTCTCTGCGTCCTCTCCTTGAAACACTTTGGCAAGCTCTATACAATAATGTATGTACTACAGTCATCATGTAACGACTATTTTCCTCTCTGTTTTTGTATTGCAGGTATCAAATGCCTGTTGAAGCATTACGTTTGTGAATTTGCAACTCGAACTTGCACAGCAAATATTTACCCCACAGAGTTGTCATCCAGCTCTAAAATCACAGACGCCCTTTTCCAGTCGTTGAAGCCACCATGTGTAAATGGTGTCTCAGCATACCAAAAATGCTGATGTGTCAAATGCCGACACACAAAGCAGTGTTCAATGACTGAGGGGGGGGGATAAGTTACTGGGACTTAACCCCAAGCACACTGGAAGCCTCAAATGATCTGCTTATTTTTACAGCTCTCCTTCATTTGGTTTTTCATTGTTGTCATGAGTTGGCACAGCCAGTCTTTTCCCTCCAGCACGTTTGATCATACACATCTGTTATCTTGTGAAGGACTTCAAAAATCCTCTCTCAGCCTTCTTGCTTTGGTTTGCATTGTCTCAATTTTTAGCATGATTATGCAAATTTTCTCTTCAAGAACTTGGTAAAAAGTACTGGATTCTTGTCCACTGTGAATCACAGACTGAACAGCTTTGCATTCTGGGACTTTTGTTTGTAATTGTTTGTCAAGTTTCGCATGCAAATTGTAATGTGGGAAACGTTTGGAATATGAAGTGTGTAAAATTTTGTCTTTTTTCTTTCTAGCAATATCTAGAATTTTTAGAACAGTCATTGGTCGAAGTTGCGATTATGTACAACGGCATCGGACTTACAACACCGCGTGGTTCTGGGACGAATGGTTATGTTCAGCGAAACGTTTCTTACATCCGAGCCAGCAGGGAAAAGCTTGACTACGCAAAGGAGAGAGACACGTCCAAATTTGAGCAAAGTATGACAAGAAAGCCTAATAAAGACATCCTGGAACATGAGCGCAAAAGACAGATAGAATTAAAATGTATGGAGATGAGAGATATGATGGAAGACAGGGGGTATGTAGGTTTTTGATTTCAATTGGCATTTTTAATCGCATGGATGACCTTGATACTAATATTACTCTGTGAGACGGGAGATTTCCAATAAGAAACAGTATTTGTTAACCATTACGCTATTTATACACAGGTCATCAAGAGTTTTTAGTGAATTCCATAATTTCATTACATTTTTTAAGAGAAGTAATTTTTTAAAAATACAAAATGTAACGAAGTTTACAGAAACATGATGCAGGACATTAGTTCCTCCACTACGATTTTCTTCAGTCACATGCAGACCTAGTTAAGCAGGGTTGTTGCTGTTGGTTCCGCTAAAAGATCTTTGTGGTCAGGTACATCAGAAAGTAAGAAAAAGTAGAACTTGTCAGAGATTAGTGTAAGACCCCTTATTATTTTTGGTGCATACGAGGTAGATTTTGTGCAGGGGTGACACATTTTAGCAAAGTCTAGCAGCTGGTAGTGTTACAGGCCCCAAACAAAGCCGTTGTTTGCTGACTTTTAAAAATTGATACGAATTTACACATAACTTAGTTCACATTGCATTGTTACGAGTTAGATAATTCACAACTATCCTACTAGTACATTTCGGTTCATTTTTTTGTAGGATTCATGTTTGACAAAGTGCAAAGCCACTTTATTGCAAATGATTCTTCCATGTTAATTTGTTTTTGTTTACATCAGAAGGTGCTAAATTTCCTTGCAATGCACGTAGAATTGCAAAATATGTGTGATGTACAAAAAGTTCATTCAAAACACACAGCCAGACAGTTACTTTTAATATTAAAAGAGAGGGAAAATTGAATGTGGCTATGCATATCTTGACCTGTGCTTGGGACTCTGCCTGGTTTTCCATTCCATATGTAAAGACAGCATATATGTGAAGAATGTTTTCTCCTTAACTTACATATGAACAGAAATGATTATAAATGATCATTCCTTGAACCCTTTAGAAAGAAGTTATTAACTGTTAGACTATGTCAAAGACTAATTCCTAGGTAAGGGAATAAAAAGGCTGCTGCTCTGTTCAGATATAAACTTGGACCATACTGCCTCTCCTGGAGAAGAAGCTTAAAGAGGGAGAAATGTGGATGCTATGCTGAATGTTATGGATATCTTGGACAGATCAGAATGAAAAGCTTTCGAGGAGAGCAGGGTGTAATAAGAAGCTGTTGTCTGTCATTTGAAAGAGGCAGTTTATTGGCTACATAATGAGAAAAAAGGAGCTGGAAGGGTGACAGGAAAGATTATTAGAAAATGAGGAAGAAGGCTGAGAATTACATACATGAGAAACATAACATGGTCAAAAAAGAAAAGCTTTAGCTACTGAGGGCAGCAACGGATACTGGTAGGAGTCTGGAGTCATGATCACGAGCATTCTGGGAGGACATGGCTGTTGAGAAAGGAAGGAAGGATTTGCTTGATGCATTTCTGTATTTGCAGGCCTTAAAATCTTTTTTTGAAGTACATACTGTTAGTTATATGTTGTAAAACAAGATTGAAATATATATATATATATATATATATATATATATATATATATATATATATTTATGTGTGTGTGTGTTTGTGTGTANTGGAAGGGTGACAGGAAAGATTATCAGAAAATGAGGAAGAAGGCTGAGAATTACATACATGAGAAACATAACATGGTCAAAAAAGAAAAGCTTTAGCTACTGAGGGCAGCAACGGATACTGGTAGGAGTCTGGAGTCATGATCACGAGCATTCTGGGAGGACATGGCTGTTGAGAAAGGAAGGAAGGATTTGCTTGATGCATTTCTGTATTCGCAGGCCTTAAAATCTTTTTTTGAAGTACATACTGTAAGTTATATGTTGTAAAACAAGATTGAAATATATATATATATATATATGTGTGTGTGTGTGTGTTTGTGTGTACAATTTCTAATTTTGCTGTACAAACTATTTTCTTTTTGTTAGTGGCCTTATGACAAAATGAAATCAGTGAAGTAAACTAAGCTTGTAAATATTGTTTAGGACTGGTAAAACCTACCACTGCTTTACCTTCTAGCCCATTCTACAGGTTCTACTTGAGTACTCATTTGCCATGTTTACTCTTCTACTTAAACCATTTAAACCAACTCAGTTTGTGTCCGGTAAGTAATTTTATTCATTGTGCTACTAAAGATAAAATTGTAAAGTGGAGACTGTTTACAGCCTTTTGTTTTTTGCTGATAAATGATGCTGATAAATGATGATGATTTTTTGCTGATAAATGATGTAAATATGAATGCTACTATATGATATGAAAACCAACCTTTTTTTTGGTTCAACATAATTCACAAACATTGATTAAAAACTGTTTAAAAAAAGCATATGCCATTTTTTATGTCATAAAACAAATCCCACATCACTAGTAAATATCTAGGTCACATTAGAGGTATACTTCAAAACCTTTAATGCATAACACCATTAATTTATAGATTGACATGGTAATGTCATGTTAGCAAGCAACTGAACATTATTATTAAAGAAGCATTTATGGTGTACCATTTTATGTGCTGTGAGTGTTTTTATTTTGTATTAGTTTGCAGTATGAAACTGAAAGTCTGCTTTCATTTACTATGTAATATAGGTACACTGAAGAAGAAATCAATGAAAAAGTGAAAGCACTGAGAGAGCAATTATTTGAGAAAGAAGGACTTGAAGCTGCACATTTAAAGCCCAAGGAAACACAAGCCAGGTAAATGCACCATTGGTTTTGGTTTTTTTGTGTTTATTTTCAAGAACAGATAAATAGATAAAAATAGAGGGTTTTTTTCTTGCAAGTATCAATAGGTACGTTTTGTGCCTTGCTGCTTTTACAATGAATTTATATGGAACTGTATAAAGTAAGTTGAAAAGAAATCTAACCCATTACATTTTTAGAAAGCCCAGAACTATTACTTACATTTTCCCACAAGATAATTTAATTAAATGTTAATACTGGTTACCAAGTAGTTTGTAAAAATATCCTGAGACCTGTCAGGGAACAGTGGTGACTATGCCACAATTTTATTGGAGTAGATAATTTGCAAGTGCTGGTTAGCAAGTACAATTTTAGCTATTTTTATCTTTTTAACTTTTATTACACAAAATGAAATTTTTGCCTTTTATTTTCTGGGCACTCAAAATGAATATGTGTATCACACTCAAGATCACTACCACACTGGCAAGTGGCTTTTTCAAAGGATTATATCAGTGGCTTTTAATGTGGGCAGTAGTATCCCCAAGGAACCAGTTGGAAGCCAAGGGGGACATGGCACTGGGAATAAAGTAAGTGCTAGGAATTTCCCAAAAGGGGGCTGGGGCATTACATTAGAAAGAGTTTTTAATTAGTGATTTCCAATGCCACTGGCAATAAGGCATAGAGGTACTATTTCAATATATCCCAAGTTACAACTGCCTCACAACAAATAAATTAGGTACACAGTCTTGTGGAAAGAGATATAGGCTATGTAACATGCCATGCCTTCTCATAAAACAATCAGTCGAAGCAAGTGTAACATATCAATATCCACTTCAATAATGATCAATGTTGATACCAATTACCTTAATATCACAAAAAGTAACAGTTGTAATGTAATGCCAGTTCAAAAAAACCTGAGACACCATTAAAAACATACAAAAATTAGCTTTGATGTGATCTTTTAATCATAGCAGTGATAATCAACATTAGGATGTTAGTGTAAGGATTTAATGTTGAAACAATAGATCTGAAAGCATTATGAAATAATTTTCACACTAGAGTGACAGTTTGAAACTTACAAATAAAAAGACAAGGTAAAGTTAGGTATGAGAATAATGTTAAATCATTCATTATGTGTTGAATTCTCTACATGTGAGGCCTTGGAGCATTGTCACTGCTTCTCCACAACATGTTCTCTCTGCTACCAGCAAGTTGATAAATGTTCTACAAATGTCAGGTTTACCTGTCGTGAACACAGTATTATTTCCTCTTTTCTGGTTTCCGTTGGTATAAAGAACAACAGATTTTGGTTCCTCGAGTAGATGGTCAAATGTTAAAAAATCTTCACTATTTGTTCCATGAACACACAAAATTTATCAAATGTCAGCTAGCATGCCCCTCTTGCTTCACAGGAATTTGACTTCCATATCTTCACCATCTACAAAAAGAACCTGGAAAATTAGATAATAAGCAGAAATTTGGCAGAAGCAGTTGTGACCTACAAGAACACACCTGCTATGAAAAAGCATGAGAAAAAATAATTACAGATCACAACTGTTAAATCCCATCAAATGTATTCAATTTAATTCAATTTAATATTTAATTACCATCGTGACTGTATGACTGCAATAGATAAAAGCAAAGAGGAAAAGAACTTCAAACATGTTTCTACAAAAACTTAACTCCATGGGAATAACAACTATTTTGACATAAAAGATTGATTGAATTCCTTATTATTTACAGTTACATTCAACCTTTCACCACAGGAGCTGTGGCTTAATTGTTAGTGCAGTTGCACTGTAACCAAGAGGTTCCAGGTTTGATTCCCCAACCAGGCAAGGAGAATTTGGAACTTTACAAAAGAAAAAGCCATTGGTTGGTGTCAGGAAGGGCATCCAGCCAAGAAATTCCTCACTGCCAAAACAAAGTCCCTCTGAAGGGTTCTGTCTGAGCCTCAATTGCTGGGGGAATTAAATTTCCAGGTTAATATATGCAAATTGTTGATGATAGTTTTAATATAAGTTCTGTGAACAGAGGGGAGCATGTATGTTTATACAAGGATCATCAAGAAACTGACTTTATCTTCTATTGGGCTACATACACAATTTGTAATGTAGTTAGTAATATATGTATCTGAACATGTATAATGTTATGTTAAGATATGTGGTGTGTATATATAGTATGAAATGTTTTTTTAAAAGTATCAGAATTTTGTGCAGACATGAACTTTGATGACAATTTGTATACCCACCAAAATTGGCCCAAAATAGACAATCTTGGAAAGCAGAGATAAAATTCCTTAAAGAGTTAACAGTTTAATTCTGCTGATCTCCAGATTGTGCTACTTTTTGCATCAATTTATTGATGCCCAATCAAGCAGTTATTGCAGTTATATTTTTCTTTGCACTACAGTGTGATAAATGTACATCAGTTGCTCTAGAATTGAACATTTGTCATTTCAAGTCAGGTTTATAACTGAATGTTGTAACATCAGTTCACAACAGTTATTTTTTGTCATCAACTTAGCACATAAAACACAGTTTATTGTGCTACCACTGTTGAGAGTACAATAGGTGTAGAGCATGGGTCAGGTTTTCCATACACTTGAACCTCTTCATTTGATATTATGTCATTAGCAAAACTGGGCTACATGAAAAATAAATTATATGCATTAAAAGTTATAAAAACCAAATCATTAGTAATATTAGCAATGTCCATTTGTGATACAGATATCAACTTTGAATACAGAAGAAAAGTTTTGGCCAAGGATTCACCAAGTCTTATGATGATATGAAATGTGTTAATAAGTACATTCATGAAGTTGTAATTTACTGGAACCTTCTATCATAACAGTTCTCATTGATGTGAGTGATAACTCTTGAAACTTAGTGCATCATAAATTATTAAATACTTCCTTAACTTAATACATATTGTATTATATTATATTATATTATATTGTATTATGTTATCCTATGTTTTATTATACTATTTTATAGTATTCTTTATTGCCTTGTACCCATTCAGTAAGAGGTTACCTAATTACCCAGCTTTTTTGAATATTACCTTTTTTGTAAACAGTGGCCTTGGTACTCATCATCTTGCTGAAGCTAGTGAAAAGAAGAATGAGAAACTGAAAGAAGCTTTTGGAATAAATGAAGGTTATGTTGAGGGAAGCTCTTTTAATCCAGAGCACCAGGCTGCACAAAAAGCTGCTGCTGAGGCAGAAAGAGATGCAAAAAGAAAAGAGTTGGAGAAAGAGTGGAAAAGGTCAGTTTACCTTAGACTAGTTTAAGTTAAGATGATTAAAGCTAAAAGACATTAGCCAATATAGATTGATAAAGATTATGCCTTAGTGTGTTTCCAGTAGTCAGTAAGAAAATTTCTTGCTTAATTTTCCCCTTTAATACTCAATACCAATGTTTGTTTGTGAAATATTTTGTCATAATTGATTGTATTGTGGTTAATGGTGGCCCAGTAATTAATAAATCATTTACAGACACTCTTGGGAAAAGGTTCTCTTCATAGGTAAATGGCAACCAGTTACTTATGGCAACAATGTAAATGTTTGTGCTGGCTGCAAGAAAAATTTCATTGGCCTTTATGAATACATTAAAAGTGCTTTAGAAACTAATACTTTATTAGTTTTTGTGTTAATTTTTGGTCATGACATTAACTGAAAATGTATGATGACACATATGCATGCATATGATTCAGTAATTTTTAGGACAGTAGTCATTCAGACTTGCACATCTCCTTTCTGATGGTGATGATCAAGTGTACTGTTCCAGAAATAAGAATAACATGGTCAATGGATATTACGAATGGATATTAGAACAAGTAAAAATTTAAACACCATTTCCGGCATGTGATAGCATGTAAACACATTTTATGGTATCTTGCTGAGAAAATAATTTTATGGACCCATATTAGTCTCCAAGAACACAGTCAATAAGGTTTTGATTTATGGCATATTTTATTAATTGCTTGAGTGAACTTTATGAGAGTGAAGAAGTTTTAATCATGCAGGTACAGTTTTATTTCCATGTAATGACAAGTTTTACAATTTATGAAAATTTTTAAAGAATTTGATACTGGCCCTGTCTTTGAAAGCATGCAGTCATTTGCCCTTGCTCCTTCACACTTCTTTGTTAAACATTCCATTAATTTCACATTTTTTTCTTTCCTTCAACTATTCATTTATTTTGGTAAGTCTAGTATTGGAACAAACACATTTTATCTTGAGTTTATCAAGATGGAAAGCAGTAATTGGAAAGGACTTTCAGTGAAATTTTTAACCTTTATAAAAGTATGGAAAAGAAGAAACAATTGAGTTTAAGACTGCAGAACAAAATGTAAAAATTCTGGTAACCAGAATTTGTCATAAACTTGTGCTAACCCACTGTAAAGGGATTGTAAAGGAAACAGTGGAAGCATACATTAGCAGTAAGAACTATGTGGGCAAATGATTTAAATAGTATAATGGTTAAGAGCAGATTAAGGGTTTTATCATGTATACATCTGTAATCATTAGCCTAAGATTTATATTTTACTTTGTTTTTGTTTTAATACAATACTTCCATTGCAGTTATGAGATAGTAGGGAGCAGTTTTGAAAAGCAATAGTGCTTGTATTGAGCAAGACCTACTTTGAAGTTAAAAAACTGGGGAGTCACTTTGTTTTTCCAACACAAAAAGTAATTGATTGCTAACAGTGTGAGATACCATTGGTTATATTCGAGCTGTTTAGTAGAAGTGTATGTGTTTTCTTTCTTTCTGGGAGCACAAGTTGTCTTGATACATTTTCAGGGAAGAATGGTGCTCTGAGATAAGACAGACTAGCCTACCCCAAGTTTTTGGAAGATGTAATAGCTTGAAAAACTACTTTTGAAAAGCTTCACTGTAGTTTTGTGTTTTGATAAATTACAAAAAGTAAAACTTGACAGAAATCAATAATGGCAAGCAATTGTCATTTGAAATCTGTATCTTCAAAAAAATATTTAATTACCTTAAATTAACCATTTACTTGTGCTTTCTACTGTGTTGCTGGTAATTTTGAAGCATTCTTACAAAATAATCCTTGATGTGAGTATATTTTCATAATATATAATCCTGTACTAAAACAGTATTACAGAGATCCATGACAGAAATCCATCTTAAATATTAATTACAACAGTAGTTGTCATTAAATGGTGAATAATGAAAAAAAAACCCAAAACCTTGCCCATGATGTTTTATGCTGTGAAATGTATCTGTTTTCCATACCAGCCTTGTTTGACTAATTAATAATTTTAATAAACCTGTGTATAATGTCAAACCATATTTTTTAATTTCATTTGTTTCAGGAGTACTTCCAATTTGTACTTTTGTTTTACAGCTATTCCTTATTATTTTTTGACAGGCACTGCATCTATCTAAAGCATGTACATATTTCAATGTTGATTTGTTTTTTAGTCAGAACTGGTTTTAAACATTTAATCTTACTTTCATTGCATTAAATTAGTAGTTTTAAAATGTAAGGACAAAAGCTAGTTAGTAAAACAGAGGGTTTTTAGAAATGCTTACTCAAAGTTCAATTATCACTCTCATTTGCTGTTTTATGTCTTAAGTTAGGGTACAGTGCAAGTGTTCTAACTTGGAATATTAGTACACTAGCACTCCAATTTCTATTTATTTAGAAGATGCATTTTCTATATATGTTGTGATTTTGATGCTTGTGAAGATAATAGCTTTCTTGCTAGAACTCTTGAACTCTGGAACTCTTTCTATCTTTCTATCTTTCTACAGTGATTATTTTTTGCTAGCCCACTCTTGTGCCCTTAAAATCTGTAGATTATTTCATAATTAATCATATTGACATTGATAACTAGGTTGACTTTGTATACAATGCAATAATGGTAATTAGTATTTCACATAACTGGAACATAAACATCTGGAATGGTGTGATGTCATAAAGTAAACACAAACTAGCTGTTGGAGTTCATGACCGTACTACACCTACAATTGCAAGTAGTTTCTTGTTTAGCATTGATATGTTTTTTACATTCCATTTAATACCTCTCACTTGAAGATATTTCAGTTTTAAGGTTTTAATTTATTAGTGGATTCTTGCATAAAATGACAATTTTAGAAACTAAATAAGAAATTGTATCCTGTGAGAGCATGACACTAACAGGATGGTGTTTAAAATAGATGGTTTTATCTAAGTGAGTGTATATGAATAAATCTTGGAATTTCAGTATTTTAGCGTGTAACCAGTGTACTTTAAACAAATTATTTATATTAATTTGATTTTTTGTTATATTTTATACACATGGTTTAAAGATTTATGGATTTTCTTATGAAGTTTTTGAAAGACTCAAAACATTACTTATGCTCTTGCCAGAGTTGTTTTAACTAATAAAAACTTTTTATTTGTTATTTTGACTGAACTTAGACAAGAAAAGGAAGTAAAGAAAGAGTTGAAAAGCAAGAAAAGAGACGGACAATCAAAAGAAGATCGGTATTTTTTAGTTTATTCATTACTTTTTTCATTAAATAATAATTTGAATGATGTTACTGCTTTTCCTGTAGCTTGCGAAAAACATACAAATTGATATATTTTCCTTCTATCAGTTAAATTTGTAATATGTTTTCATAGTTTTACAGTTTTAATATTCTTCAGGTATACATAAAATGCCTTGGAAATAGCATATACAAATGTCATTGAAAAATGTATGGAAAAATACGACTAGATTTAGGACCCAAGATTCTTGAAGTGTTAAATTTAACAAATTTTACAATCAGACATGGTTTTGGATAAAATAAGGTCACAAAAGTAAATAACATAATTGGCAATACTAGCTGTGACATCCAGTTACACTATATGAAATCATAAATAAGCTCTGTAGTTTGAAAGAAATTGAAAATAAACCTACTGCAGGTAGGCAAATGTTTGGGGTTTAATTGAAAGTTTTCATGATTAGGAAGTGATTTTGAATAAATCAAAAGAATATTTAAGTGATATATTTTATGATTGAAGAGGAGTAATGCCCTCCTTTCTAAGCTATGTAGATGGTACCAGTATACTCCAACTGGAAGTCGAAACAGTAGTCAGGATGTCAAGAAAGAATAAAGCATCTGGGCCAGTTGGAGTGGTCATAGAGATGACTGATATTTTGGAAGATTATGGGTTGAAAAAATTGACAGTTGAAAAAGCAGAAATAGTGGATAATAACAGAAGGATCAGTAGAAAGATACATACATGTGTTCCCTTGACTCTGTAAAAGCCTTCAATAAAGTTAAGCATGAAAAGCTGTTTGAAGTTTTAAGAGGCTTGACCTGCGTGGTAAAGATAACCATTTACTAGTAAGCCTCCACTAGAGTCAAACTGCATGCACGAGAAAGAACAGTGAGTATAGTCATTAGGGAGATAGGAAGTGGGGGGGCAAGAATGTGTGATATCCCCACATCTTTGGGCCTTAAAGTTGGTAGAAAGTACATCAATAATTTATTGTTTTCAGATGACGCAGTCTTAGTCACTGAATTACCAGAAGACTTTCAGAAACTGCTAGATGTAGCATACAGAGACAGTGAAAAGAAGGGTTATTAATGAATTGCAAGAAAACAGAATTCATTGTTGTCTCAAAGAAGAAAGATACCCAGAAATGCAATTTGAAAGTGAAGAACCAAAATAAACAAGTGCCCACATTTAATTATTTGGAAGCACTGTCACGTGAGATACAATATGCACAACAACAGAGACTGAAAGAAAGATTGCTATTGCCAACTAACCATGAGTTGATGCTCATGAGTGCAACTCATTGTACAATTTGCATATGTCTTTGCTATTGTCCAGTGTGAACATGGGAGCTCGCCGTGAAAGGTTCCATTGACCGTAAATTTTACACGGCAAAATTTGTTCTGAACGGACATCTTGAATATCGTCAATGACTGGTCTCTTCCATTTTTCATTGCAGCCTTTTGTAACTCTCTTAAGGTGATCTATGCGATGTGTTCCATCTTCATTGCTATCCATGAACAGGCCAATGTACCATTTCCGACCAACATCATCATCCCATGCCACAGCTAATAGCTCATGAAAGTTGGATTGAGATTTTTCACCATGAATTTCGCTACCATCTTGCAGCAGATCAAATATTTCTTCTTCGCTTTTGAAGGTGGCAGTCGGGTCTTCTTCATGTAATTCATCAACAGCTAATAGAACCGCAAGATTTGAATACATCTGCTCATAT
>RDPX01000032.1:367966-385860 GCA_003991215.1 Morbakka virulenta
AGTCTGAACAGCCACTCTAGCCTTTGACACAGATATTCCTGATCAATAACTGACTGTTGCGATCGCATCTTGGATATTGTCAGTTGTATTTCTATTTTTTCGAAGTTGTGGTTTATCATCCAATCTGCTGTTCACCTGAATTCCACAATCAACCATGACCACCCTTTCAGCAGGTGCTCCTCTCCTGCTACTTCTCATGAATGTTTCATCAAACTCAGGATCATTGATAAAGGAATCTTCAAGCTCTGCTAACCTCTGCCGCTCTTGGTCTTCCCTCAAATTCTCTGCCCTTTCTTCCTCGTACTCCTCGTCAATTTCACCTCAGACTTGCATTTAATCTCCCAGACAACACCTCTCAGAATTGCATTTAATTTCAGCCAAAATTCATGCAACAAAGTGTGCTTAAACTTTCCAACAGATAATTCTCCGTATTTGTAACCTCATGGGGCAAATTTAGATTTTGTCCCGGCAAACCATGAAATTTGGTCCAAATCCAATTTCTTTGCTATTTTTCCACTTCTTGGGATGAAATGGTGCATTTAAACAAGTTACCACAGAAATCTATTTTTTTTGCTCATATAGCCCACTGCTATTATTACTCATTAGTCATAAGTGTTTTATCTTTTAAAGCAATCTATCTCACAAGGTTACATGTTAACTGAATAGGTAACCGGTGAGATGTAGTCGACTTACATACAAACAGTATGAGACTTACATACAAACAGTATGAGACTTGCATACAAACAGTATGAGGCTTAAATTTAGTTTTGTTGTACTATAATATTTAGACTAAAAAATTTATAATCCGGAAACTAAAGCAATGCGCCGCTTTTTGATTCATACATTTACTAAAAACATCCAGAAGTTCAGCTGCTGGCATATATTGTCCATTTTCTCACCCTAAAAAATAATATCAGTGTTTGTAAAAAATTAAGGTAGTGTGTATTTAGATTTCTGTGCGTTACCCTAGACATGAAGGGGGGTGGGGGGATCTAAAGTGTTTATTATTGAATGTTGAATGTTGCTATTGAAACCTTGAAATAACTTTTGTTGGTTTATTTGTTGCTCCAGTTATATAGTTTTGGAAGACAAATAACATAAACTTTTAAAGCCGTAAACGTGTGTCAGCTTGTCTTTTATTTACTTAAGTATTCCATCTGCTACGGCCATCGTAATCAGTAAAAACTGTTTATAGTACATATTTATTGGTTCGTATTTACCATGTTTTTTACATCAAAATCGATTTCCCTAAAAATTTTATGTAAGGTGACCACAGTACACATCGGGACATTTATTCATAGCCAGTGGCATAGCAAATTCAAAACGTGATTAAGAATATATTACTTATTACTTACGTTTGATAGTTACTTATCCAGTGATAATAACTGGGGCAGACGGACAGAGGGCTGTTTGTATTTTTTGTTTCTTGTGGATTTCGAAATTGTTTTGTAATTGTATCCAGTATTTAACTATACCGCGAATTCATGTTAATCACATTGGAACAAGGCTGCCAAATATTAACGTGGGTTGACCTTGGATCCGCAATTTGAACAACTTTTTCATTTAATTGTAAAAAGCTGCGTCTATCGATTGCAAATTACACACCTATTTTTACTACTTTTTTCATTTCCCAAGTCTGTTTTTTACTTGCATAAAATGCCTCACTTTGACCCCATAATTAGAAGAAAAGTTGTAGCAAAGGAGCAACAGGTCAATTCTGAAGATTCAACTTTTACTTTAGTGGATGTTGCTGGGTTTTATTTGTGAGGGTGAAATATTGTTTTTTGATTATTTACTGAAAGAAATTTAGTTATTTTGTTATTTTGTTTGTGAGTATACCTACATTCCTTCTCGACCGCACTTCTAAAGATAAAGAGTTGATTGCCGTCTTCATTAAAAACACGCAAAGAAAACCACTTGCCATGTGTTTTCTTTATTCATGTAGATATACGAGTTCATTCTACAAAAGAACATTCTACCCATTTTTACCTTTTAAAAAGTACCATAAAATAATGAATAAGAGTATTAACTGCATCCAAAAATTGGCTTGAAACAATTTCAGGTCTTTTAAGTGCACCTAGTTATGGAGGTCCAAAATTTGAATGGAGATGACTTTAAAGGTACCTGTAAATTGTAATGCGGGATAGGAAAAGTTAAATATGAACACAATTTGTTTGCAATTTTTGTGTGTAATGAGCAAAGCTTTTGGACCAGCTAGACTTTAACTAATCACCCAGTCAGTACCAAATGCATTGTAGTGCCACAGTTTTTGGTAAGAGTGATTAGAACTCAAACCTTTCAACTAGATTGTAAATCCATGATGTGTAACGTGTATTGTTTCGAAGCATTTTTGGGTTGTAAAAGGCTGAGTCGGGTTAGTAAGAAGTGATCTTCCGAGTTGCACACAGGCACTGAACATAACACCTTAGACAATACAACAAGTGAAAAAACCCGCTTTTATTAATTGACTGGTAAGAATATTTTTAGCCCGTAATTTCAGTATATAGTCCAAAACAAGCAAATAGATTAAACGATTTTTTTTGTTACAGAGAGGAAGAGTCTTCAGATGATGGAAGAAAGAAAACCAAAAGAAAGAAGAAGGACGATGGAAATATAAGGTGAGTGTATCACCCAGTCATTGCTGGGTGCTATTGGCTAAAAAGATAACGATTTAAGAATGGAGTGGGATCCGATAGCAAAGCATTGCAAACCCACCCTGAAACTTTGCAGAAAGCTATTTATTGGCAAAGGGGTAAAAGTTTCTTATGGAGGACACTGTAGCCAAATTGTCAAATTAAAGTGGCTTGATTAGGCAAGAGCCAATCCTGTCATTATTCGTTTGAAGGTTGTTGACATCAATGCAGCAAATATTTGGTGGCTCAATTTGAGGCAAAGCTTGTAAATTCATTATTGTTGAGAAAACAAAGTGAAGGAAAGTGAAAATAAGAATGGGTTGTACAGGTAAGGTTATGGTTGCTGTTGGCATGTTTCAGGTTGGGTTTCTCTTGCCGACAATTAATACTTTTAACTTTAGGAACCTGGCTTCTTATCCTGAAATACATCTGGCTACTATATTCTAACATACAGCAGGCTTCAATGTTGATTGGAGTTAACTGTATGATGTCTTGATTCTAAAGTTGTTTTTTGTCTTAATAAACGTAATAATCTTAGGTGTAGTGATTGTATTTAAAAGAAAGTGTTATTTTTTAATATAGTACAAGAACTCCATCTCAAACTAATACACACTTGACATTTTTCCAGGGACTTTACCAGTACATTGGTGTCTATTTATTTGTGTTCAACATTGATGAAAAAAATGATCCCAAAGCAGTTTGCTAAGCCCTTGCAAGTCAAACGATTCCAAAGCCGGTTGATTTATCCTTGCAACGCATATTAGCCTAAAGCGATACAGTACAGTTTTGAACACCAATCTAAGATTTTTGCTATGGTTACCAGCGACTGGAAAGGTAAGCCATTTCTTTATTTATGACCTTGTTCTTGTAGGATCTTTTTTCTTTTGTTTCATCTTGAGTGTAAATAACTTTATTGTAATGTATCTTTAGGCCTTTCTTTTTGTTTTGTTTTGTTTTGTTTTTAATGTGACCTCTAGTGTCATTTTGGAATTGAGTAAAATCACTTTTTTTATGTTTTGTTTTTGGTCAGAGCAACATTGAACAAAGCTGTAATGCCTGTTATATTGGCTGCAAACTTGGTCAATGGTCATCAGCAGACAATCGTCTATAAAAGTTAAAGACCCTTTGACTTGACAACTTTCACTGCCTCTAAAGAAATTCTGAATTATATTAAAGTAGGCAAGATTTCTATAGCTTTGGTTCTATAGCTTTGGCCCATGGGTGAACTGCTCTTTTTATGGACCTTGTGGATGTAGTAGCGTTTGTGTCCAATTTACTGAAATTAAATGGAACTCATGGAAGGAAATGATTGATCTTATTTTTAAAGAGAAAATGGTTTTGCATAGGGTCATTAGCCCCATTTTATAAAAGGTTTTGCTAGCTTTTCTCGGTTTTAAAATCTCATAATCTATTTTGTTTTAAAAGTAATGATTCTTTAATATCAGAGAAAATAGAATTGAGTTCTTTGTCACATCATAAAAACAAAATCTGCTTTGTAACTGATGGTAAAGGCATTTACTTCATGGTGTGAAAAGAGTTCTCGTAAGAGAGCACATTGACTTGGTTATTTGATTAAATTAAAGATTGAGACAAGAATATTATTTATATTAAAACTGACTTTGTTAGTGTTGTTCTTATTTAGTGGGGACAAATGATTAAAATGATATTAACTATTTTTAAATTAAGGTACAGAAAATAAAAAGTAAAAAATTATAAACTATTTTTCCTTACATTTGCTAGAAACGATCCTCACTTCAAAGAACTAGCCGTATGACAAAAGAAATGATAACAGTGTTTTTACTTAGCCAGAATTACGTTTTATCTACCAAAATTGCATGAGAGTGTTCCATGTACCATTTTGAATCAAAACAGAGCTACCTAAATTTGGGGTGATATGGTTTTGTGGAAATTGTTGTATGGGCAGTTGGAACTGCCTAATTACATAGGAATTTGTATTTACTTTGCTAAACATTTTGAAGCTCATTAATATGTAAAATAATTCATGTTTTCAAAAAGCAACGTAGCTATTTTAAGTTACGGTCTAAAAATGACCCACTGTCAGCTATATATATATATATATATATATTGCTGAAGGTGACTTTTTTTCTCTTGGTTAGTACTGTAGTCGTTTGACAGATTGTAAAGGATAAAGCAAGCTGTTTAGGCTGCCCTTGGGATTTTGTCAAGTGTGTATTAAGTTTGACTTGTGGAACTGCAGATTAGTGTCGTTTCATTATGGCGAGACACAGACAGCGACCATTTAAAGCTAAATGTATTGGAGAGTGAAAGTTCCTCAAAGTTATACTTGAAGCCACAGGGAAAGATGATCTTTTTTGTTATGAAATTTGCCATGTATAAGATATCCGAAATTGTTTAACTTTCTGTTGTTATTTGGTAATTTTCGCACTGGTATTTGCCAGGTGACATAAGGAACTGTCTTATTTTTATGTAGGAAATCAGACCACAGATGTTTTTCCACATCCAAAGCTTCTTTGCATTTTGTTTTTTACAACTCTACTTATCGTTAAATCTTTCTCACTTTTTATAAATTGCAAGGGGTTAAATAGAATATTTTGCAGGCAGGTACTGCCCAGTGATAAGTAGTAAAAGCTGGAAGTTTTCAGAATGATTGTTTTGTTTCTGCAAGTATGTCAGTTAAGTTTACAAAAAAGCTACACTAAATCAACGCGTCATCTTTTGAGAGTTGTTTAATGTCTGACGTGTAGTATAGAATTGTTCCGTATATAACCATATCGGGTTTACCTAATCATTATACACAAGTCTCTTTTTTGTTGTTTGTTTGTTTGTTTTGATGGGTAAAACAAATATTCAAAGTGTTTCACGCAATTTGTTTAAAACAACTTATGCTGTTGAATGTAAATGTTTGGACATAACCATGTGGGTGTGGTTTATGGTGTGAATTATAACGAATAATTAAGATCTTAAAATTATGTACCTCGATATTTACTCTATGCACAAACCTGGCAAGTAGCAGCCCACCTCACATTGTTTTGCGTCGGTATAACATTTCTCGTCAGTTTGTCACCAAACGGTTTTACAAGGGTGCGCCTCATTTACTTGGATTCTGTTTACTGTAGGACGCACCAATCAACTTGACAGAAGTCTGCCATAGTTTCTGTTTTGTAAAAATTCTGCTACTGCTACTATTTCCATCACCCATACTTTTTCTCGATGTTGCTTTGTGAAGGTGCTGTGGTTGCGTAATTCATCCCCGTTTTTACCCATGATGTAAATAGAGAACTTCTTGCAAGTTAAAGAAATAACGTCGCCACTGACCTCGTTATACATATTTTGCATACCAAAAATTGTAATGACCTGCAGCAATAATTTTAGACCACTCAACTATTGCTTATTTGTACTGTTTCAGCAGTATGGTAACTTATTGCAAAATTTTAAAAAATGAAGGGAAAATAATTGGCTGTGCCACTCGATTCCCCTTTTTTTCTAGTTCAACAACTGCTATATGTTTACGACAATGGTCTTAAATATGAATGGCAAACCTAGTTTGTAAAAAACCAACCCAAAACGTAAAGGAACGGATATAGCATGGCTAAAAAATCCAGCTATTTGTCATTTAATGCTTGTATAAGTAAAATTTGCTGAGGTTTCATATTGTTTTCCTTTACATCCTTTGCAGTAACTCAGCGTACGAAGCAAGAGCAGGACAGGAAGAAAGGTTAGTTGTAGTATGATGGCAAGGGAGCCTTCTATTCATTTTAATCGGTTATACTCTAAAAGGGAGTTCCAGTAAGTTAAGGGGGCACTAAAACGGTATTTTTTTCCCGTTGCGTATGAAGGCGGTTATAAAGACTTTATTTGGTAGAGGGTAGCCCCGATTGGACAAAAAAGGGAATGTTTCTGACAATACGATGGGCAGTCAAAGTACAGATTTAAAGACTTGCTGTTTGATATGGTAAGCCAACTAAATAAGTTAAAACTTGCTTTACGAAAACAACAGATCTTTGTTTCAGAGCCATACCGATCAAGTAACTTTAGACTGAACCAAGTAAATACTAGTCAGACAGTAGGTTTTAGTTGTTTTAAACCAGAGATGGATCCAGCAGAAATTTCTTCTGCTTGCATTAAGATAAAATAAGTGAATTAAATATCATGCGATTTATATATACTCCCACTAATAGAGCAAATAAAAACTTTCTGAAAAAAGATAAAATTATATTGGAAAACAGACTCGACAAGACAAATTGAAAGCAATACATCCTGCGATTTGCATGGAGGGTGGGTGGTTCTACGTTGATTCAATTTTTGTCGTCTTAAAGATGTCTGTAATCATTGTTGCACCCTACCCCTGACGCCTTCCAGGAAACATATACAATCATGGTCACCTGTCATTTTTTATGCAGAAGCAAATTTGGGACATAGCATCCTAGAACTTGGAACCTTGTGCGTTGCTGAAGTTTACCATTTTTGCCGCTATCATCCCTTTCTTTGGTACTAACAACAATGGATCAGTTCTATGCCCTATATATCTACCGAAAATTATCATTTCATAATCTTTTGGCACACCCAGAAGCAGTAATCTTCCCATTATATTTTTTAGGGCACCAAGTTTAGATGTACCAGGAAGTTCCTCAAAAAATTCTACAGGAAACAGGAGATCTATCCAGGGAATTGAGTTAGTAAATGCATATGCTAGTTCTCTGAGTGAGGAAGATGAAAAACCAGCTTCGGACCAAAGGTATAAAGTATTAAAGTAGTAAAATGTCAAGAAATACCTTGCAACTGCTTGGTTTGCCTTACTCTGGTGAACAGAATAGGCGCTTGCTTGGAGCCGCTTTAACTAAAATTTTAGTGTTTACTGTTTGAGAGACTGGCCAAGTATTAAGGCTGTCAGTAACTTTAATAAAATCCCTTAGTGGCAGTTTTAAGCCTAACTCAACGAAAAGGTTAACTTTTCTTATGTGAAGGACTTTTTGTTTGTTTGTTTGGGGTTTATCCTGAAATTTGCTGCTGTATTATAACGTTCATTGACTCTGCAAATTGTGGTTCTGTATTCTTTTGGTGTTTATTCAGCTGCACGAGTTTACCTTATGGCAGAATTTGAAACAGTTGATCACATAGACGTTGGCGCCATATTGGTGTCAACTTGAATTGGCGCAGTGCTGAATTATTAAAATATCAAATGGCGTTATTATAAACATGTTGTAGTATCGTGCTTATTATTTCTCTTAACGGAATCAATATTGGCAGAGATAGTATGGTAAAAATTAGAAGTTGCACGAGATTTGGTACTTTTTTATTGTATCTTATGTAAATTATTCAAATTGTCGAGACCAGATATTAATCCGTTTAATCAAGAGTAGAGCAGTTGTTATCCGGGGGAAATAGCGAAATTAAGGGCCTTTGCCATGCGCTTGTAAAGAAACAAAGAGCTTGTCTTCCAGATTCCATCAAACAGATTTGTGATGGAATCATCTTCTGTGACCCTCAATGCTTTTAAGCATTGCTGTCACACTTAAGGTATTAAATATTTTGTATCAGCCCTATGGCATACTATAATATATATATTAAAGAGTGCAGTTGTAATTTTTAAATTTTTTTTTCGCGTCACATATTCTTCACAGATATAGCGTTCCAACGGCTTCCAAGTGCCACAAGAGAGAGAAAATCAATCAAAAGCCCTCCCATTTGCCTTTTTGCATATCACTGTTCATAATTTTTTATGGCAATTGCATATATGTTTAAATTGTAACTTTAGGGTTATAGTCTTACAAATGTAAAGGAGGTTGCTGGTAGTTCACAGGATTGATTTCACATTCTCTACCTGAACGGTCGGTATATCTTCATATAGTTTGTTGCTTGGTTATGCCCGAGATTTAGGTAGATGGAGAGGTGGACAGGGTGACACTCCTTGTTTCAGATTTAAATGTTTTCAGTAATTAATCACATGTAAAAAATTTTCCTGTGGCACAAGTTTTAATATTGCCCCTGTTGTGTTTTTTTCAGGAAGCCTATGGCAAGTAGAGTGCTAGAGGAACGTGATGAACGTGGCCGTGATCTGGATCGTGACCGACATGAACATTATGGTGAAGACCGTGATCGTGAACGTGAAAAATCCACAAGATACAGGAGGGATAGTTACAGCAAACGAGAGCAAAGTTTGCATGAAACAGCATACGGCGTTAATGAGCGCTCAAGCTGGTCAAAACCAAGACATTCGCGTGGAAGGAGATACTCAAGAAGCTTATCACGTAGCCCCCATAAATATGATAGATACTCAAAGCGGCGAAGACGTGATAGTCGCTCGGATAGTGAGTCGCGAAGGGATGACAAGCGAAGATCAGAACACAGGGCTGTTGATCAAAGGAGAAAAAGAAGATCTTATAGTGTGTCAGATGATGACAAATCCCATGATAGAAACAGGTCAGAAAAGCGCCACACATATTCTAGCCGAAGAGAAGTGGAAGGGACAAGCAAGTACGATCGGAGGTCAGACTATCCAGATAAGGAAATAACCAAAAGTCGACAAGACAGGTATGGCAAAGAAAGCCCGTCAAGGGGCCGGAAACGGAAAGACATGGGATCGCCGACAATGTCTGGAAAGCATAAAGATGCCAATGGCGAAAGGGATAAAATGACTTGGAGTCGATCAGAGCAACACCAACCCAGTGAGGAGAGTGAAAAAAGATCAAAGAGGAGGGAGAAGGTAAGTTCTAGTAAGAATGATGAGATAATCGACAAGAGTAATAGGGAAAATAGTAGTATGTTGGAAACCACAGTTGTTGCAAATATGGCTATTAATCCGGATGAAAATTCCATTGTATATAAATCTGCAACGACACATGATCAAAGTAAAGTCATGGTGGCACCACATTACTCAAGACAAAGACAGAAAGAGAACGATTTGAAAGAAACTGAAGATGTATATGCAGCAAATGATGAAGGCCAGGAAAATTTAAAAGCTCCAGTGGAATCAGAACAGAATGCATCATATAGACAAGATGAAATGTCAGGTCGAGTGTTAAAGAAAGATAGTGAAGTAAAACTCCCAACAGGAGAGAAGGAAGAGGTAATAGAAAGATTACATGACATATCAGTGAAAAAGAAAAGTGAAGCTTTGAGTTCACATGATTTAGATTCACGATTATCAAAGAGTCCGGATATTTCAAATAGTGATGAAGGAGATAAGCAAAGTAAAAGAGAAGATTTCGGACAAGTATCAGCCAAGGTTATCGAAGGAAAATCGGTGGGTGAAGGCGTCGTGTACGAAAAACAAAAAGTAAAACAAAGGCACAGAGATGACAGGAAAGGCCACCAGGATATTCCTGGGGAAAAGTCTGGCAAGAAAAATGGACATAAAACGGAGGGGTTTTCTGAAGTAGGTGACCATGAACAATTAGATGCGAAAGAGAGTAGGCGAGGACGTGGGATAGAACGAAGGGCTGATAGGAAAGAAAAGGAGAAGTTAGCAAAAAAGAAAAAGAGAAAGGAAGATAGTGAGAGTAGCTCGTCAGATAGTTCAAGTTCAGGAGATTCTGAATCTTCAGATCGAAATAAAACACGGAATGTACATGCTTCTTCTAAGAGGTCGAAAGAGGATGTTGAAAAGGTCAAAGTGATAACAGAAGGTAAAAAAGACCGTGAAGCGATAGGATTAAAACATGAAAAAAATAAATTGGAATTAGATGAAAGGAACAGAGTTCATCAGTCCGCTCACAGCGAGGAAAATTTGCCATTCAAAGTGACTTCAAAGAATGATCACAAGGAAGGGTTGGCGAGGAAAAAACAGGTGTTGTGTCGTGATGATCGTGGGGATAAACAGGTAGAACAAAGGAAGAGAGTAGAAGAATCAGCAGTTGGCAAGGGTAGGAAAAGCCTCGACGCTAGCACATCCAGACAGTTAACAAAGGAAAAATCTAAAGACAGCCCGAAAGCAGACGTGGATAAGCATGCCGAGGAAGCCCAAAAAAGAATCGTTAGTAAAACATCAAGAAGAAAAACTCCTAATAAAAAAGGAAGCATGGAAAAGGATAAGGATCCCTCAGATGACGAAAGAGAAAAAAGTGCTAAGAAAAAGCAGAGGTCAACAAAAAAAACCCCAGAAAAATTAATAATAGAAGATTCTGATTCTCAACACTCAAGAACTTCCTCGCCCTCAAGGTCTCCACCAAGATCGAAGAAGAAGCAAGAAACAAAAAGGAAAGAAAGAGGACGTACTGAACCTGCCACACAGCGTTCAGATGAAGGTTTGGGACGGAAGACCACAAAGCCTGCAACAGTGAGAAGAGCTGATTCGTCAGCTTCACCATCTCCTATAAAAGTGGAAAAAGGAACAAAAAGGAAATCTGGTATGAAAGGAAATGAAAGAAAGAATCAAGAGCAAACAGAAACGGACCGTAGCTACAATACAGTGAACAAAACAATCACACGAAAACCAGATAGTACCTCCAAAAACAAAAAAGCAAGAGATCAAACTGAAGTTGTGGAGGCCAAGTCGAGGTCTAGGTCCCGGTCAGGCTCTAAGGCAGGATCCATTGCAAAGTCAGATCGGTCAAAGTCTGGTACCTCAAAAATTACGAAGCAAAAAATTGCGAGCACTGAAATGATGGCAAAACAAAAAAAGTCGGATTCACCAAAAACTAAGAGAAAAGAGACTTCATTATCCCCAGCGGGATCAGAGTCAAGCAGAAATTCCAGGTCGAGGTCTCATTCAGAGTCGGTGTCAAGGTCTGGCTCAAGGTCAAGGTCAGGGTCTAAGTCTCATTCATCAAGGTCCAGGTCAAGTTCTGGTTCCAGGTCAAGCTCAGTTTCATTACATAAAAAGACAAAATCAAGATCTAAGACTCCATTAAAGTCACAATCAAGGTCGCCTGTTAAGTCACGATCAAAGTCGTCATCAACGTCAAGATCGAGGTCCAAGTCAAAAGCCAAATCGAAGTCACGCTCACAGTCAAGATCTGGTTCAAGTTCACGGTCACGTTCACGTTCACATTCGAACTCTTCGGTGTCTTCTAAATCTGAGTCACGGTCACGGTCCACGGCAAAATCGGATGCATCATCAAAATCAAGAAAATCGAAAGATAAAGATTTAGGATCTGAATCATCAGGTTCTTCTTCGAAATCCTCGTCAGCTTCCCGCTCTTCTTCAAGTTCAAGATCCAGATCCAGATCAGAGCGTAAATCTAAATCAAAGTCCAAATCAAAATCACGGTCGAAATCAAGGTCCAAATCTAAGTCTAAATCGAGATCCAAGTCTAAATCACTGTCGAGGTCAAAGTCAAGGTCAAAATCAAGATCACAATCAAGATCACAATCAAGATCACAATCAAGATCACAATCAAGATCACAGTCCAGGTCACAATCAAGATCCAAGTCACGGTCAAAATCAAGCTCGCGGTCAAGGTCTGGTTCTAGTACTAAAAAATCTACCAGTTCACGGAGATTAGAGTCTGAAAAGTAGGTTCCGAATTACAGCTTTTTTGCTTGTTAGTTTAACAGTAGATGACATTTGTTTTTTATTTAGTAAAGTATTGCTTTTTAATGCTATTTTTTAGTGTTCAGCTACACATATTTGGCATTGTTTCACATGTCGTTATTACCTTATCTTAATTCAGTGAATGTACCGCATCTTTTAGAAAGGTCTTGCTCTCGTAGCAAAGCAATTGTATGTTTTAACTGGACAAGTTTTTTTGTCATCTAAACACCATGTAATGTAATTTAATGTCCAAAAGAAAATGTGTGGCCATACCTACTGTGTGCAGAAATAATAAAAGGAACGGGCTTATTTGTGCAATTTTTATTTTAACTGCATGTGGAGAACATGACTACGCTACGATATTTTAGCTTCAAAAATGCAAGGTATTGACATTTCTATTTTTGAATAATTGAGAAAACAATATATTTTGGGGTGTTTTTTTTACCTCGACACAAAGTTGTTTTAGTATGCTTCTTGTCATCCAATAGAAGTCGGAGTGCGAGGGTTCGTTGGTCAACAGGGGGCCGCCACGTCATTTAAACAGTAGAGGAAGAGGGGCCGAAACCGGACGTGGTTCCTCCTGATGATGTTCTGACGTGTTGAGAATGCATCTCGTAGTTTCATCCAGAAATGGAGCGGATGGTCTTGCAAGGCACAAACACCGTGTTTACAGCAATCTTATCGAAGTGACTGTCCTTTATTTTGAAATCCTTTTGAGGAGAAATATTCGTGTTTATAAAAATGCGCCAAAATTCCCTCAATGCCCCTGAATTCATCGATAGAATTTTATTTATACCACAATTTGAATTCTGTAGGGAGATTTTCTTTTTCTTTTTACCTGAAGACCTTGTTTTGGTCATGGGTCAAGGCACCTCATTTCTTGGATTCATCAAAAGGCATACATATAGCACACCAGCTTCAGCAGAAATTAAAAGAAAATGGTGAATAATCTTAAGACAGATATGCTCTTTTGAAAGCCGTATTGTTTGAGTGTTTTTGAAGAGACCCGATGACTGGAAATGGGATACCAGCAGCATCTAATTTACAACAATTTTTTATCTTTGGAAATGAGGTGCTGTGTTCAGTTATAAGGGGTCAACGGAAGCAAATATTTCACATTTTATTCAAAATAGTAATTAAGATATGTCCAGTCGCCTGCATCAAGAGAGTCGCCTATTCATTGGTCTGTGACTGAAAAATAGTGAATGACCAAGTGGATTAAAGTATTTTCAACCATAGTTTCACTGCTATTTAATCGACGCCATGCAATAGCATAGAGAACACAGTAGCGTAAGAGGCACAAAAATATTTTTTTATAAAAAGATCTCTGAGAAATATTTATAATAATATAACTCGAACGAAATGACAGCATTACTAGTGTAAAAATTCTTTCTACGTTTAGCGGTGTTATGAAAACAAACAAAAGTAAACCTTTGAAATTTTTCCTATGCAAGACTTGGGCATTGATACTTTGTGATTTAGGAATGTTTTATATTGAAATACTCTCTTTATTACAAATTTAGCTTGTTAGCCTTTTTGTATCGAATAGCTTACTGAATATTACTAATCACAACTTGATGAATTTTTCGTGGTACTGCTACAGGACCCAGTTCTCATTTTCGAAAAATAAGTATTCTTGAAATAGTTTGAACACGTTCAGCGCCAGCCCCTGTTGTAAAATTTAGTGATGGTATGTTTTCAAAGAGTGCTTTGGTAGAAGGAAAAAACATTAAAAGATTTTGTAGTTTATTTATTACATCCGGTACACCATTTGTGATACAAGTTTGACCCTTACAGATTTCGCTATGTACCGAATGTAATAGAACCTGTTGCAGTAATACAGGTCCCAATTATAATTTTTCCCTCGCCTTATTAAAGGGCGATTAACATCGCAGCAGCAGAATGAGGACAATATGGAATGAGAGCAGTTTAGTTTACTGGCGCGAAAATTTACAATGAGCTACCAATGGATGTGAGAAAGATAAAAATTTTTAATTCTTTTAAGCTATCAGTTAAACAATTTTATAGTTAATCAGTTTTTATTTTTAAATCCTTTAAATTTCTATTAAAGTAGTTTTTATCTTAATTTTACAGGACGCACATTGATAACAGCATATCTTTTTGTTGAAGTGTTTTATCCTGTATAAAGATTCATTATAAATAAATAAAGTCATTTTTAAGTTTGGGTAAAAGGGTAAAGTAAGGAAGCTGGTCANGCGCGAAAATTTACAATGAGCTACCAATGGATGTGAGAAAGATAAAAAATTTTAATTCTTTTAAGCTATCAGTTAAACAATTTTATAGTTAATCAGTTTTTATTTTTAAATCCTTTAAATTTCTATTAAAGTAGTTTTTATCTTAATTTTACAGGACGCACATTGATAACAGCATATCTTTTTGTTGAAGTGTTTTATCCTGTATAAAGATTCATTATAAATAAATAAAGTCATTTTTAAGTTTGGGTAAAAGGGTAAAGTAAGGAAGCTGGTCAGGCTCTCAAATTTTTTGAAATGGTATGGTACTAATGGTACCAAAGGTTGATTGCCGAATCTTTCTGTCGATTGGACCAGTATCCGAATGATGGAATGTCCGTTTACAAGTCATTGCAAGTTTGGCCTTTTAATTTTATTAAGGTGTCTGTTGTGTCATGGAGCATGAAATAACTCATTTTAATACATTTTGATTTTCAGTGTCATTTTTCGACGTGTCTTTTTATGTTCCAGTGAGTGATTCATTGATTAATACCTATCCATTTTCAGGTCAAATGAGAAAAAAATTAATAAAGGCAGCCACAGGAAGGCAAGAAGCGATAGCGATGGAGAATGTTCTATATCTGGATCGGGTGTTACGAAAAAGAAAGAAAAGAAGATTACAAGAAGATCGCGCTCCTCAGTATCAGAAAGTGACAATATGGATGTAGATGAGCAAGAGGATGACAAAAGTGCTATGGAGGACTCAAAAAAATACTCTAAAGGGTCAGTGGAACAATCAGAAAAGCAAAGAAAAACCAAACCTGAAAATTTGAAAAAAGTAAATGAGACTAGAAAGGAAAAAAATAGTGATGAGATTTCCAGAAAAGCAGGGAAAAAATCTAGTACAAAGATGGAGGTAAGTTTAAGTAAAGTAAAAAGTAAGCATACCAAGAAAAAGGCGAAAAAAGAGTCATCGTCGGAATCCAACTCCAGCTCGGAAGATTCAGATGCAGATAGTGATGAAAGCAAATCGAGTACCCAAAGCGATGAAAAGCCGGAAAGTAAAAAGAGAACAACTAAGAGGGCAAAACATTCGAAGTCGCGCAAGGTGAAGAATAAACGACGTAACAAGGATTCTGAGAGCTCCTCTCGTTCCGACTCTGACTCGGACTCGGACTCGGATAGTGCTGATAGTTCAGAGCGCGATACAAAGAAAAAGGACAAGATGGAGAAAAGGTTGGGAAGAAAAGAGCAAGACAAATTACGGCACAAAAAAGAAAAGTCTCGACGAAGCTTCACGCCATCACCAAAGAGAAAAAGACGACACAGCACAAGTAGAGAAAAAAGTCCGTCAGTAAGACGCTCTCGTCGCTCACGTAGTCACTCAAGAAGCTATTCAGGGGCAAATTATCGTGGTCGAACATCACCCCACTCAAATCCACGTCAGCAGTGGGGGTTACAAAGAGGCAGTTGGGTTGGCCAAGACAGGTACTCATGGAGTGACTACCGTGGCAATACCTACCAAAATAGAAGATTTGGTGGCAGAAGTCCAAGACGATATTCGGACTATCGTCCAAGGGGAAAATTCCAACCAAACCGCTCCAATTCTCCAGAGCGGTATGATAGGAGAGGACCACGTGATCGATCAGTGGAGAGACGTAGAGACAGATCTCGTACCCAGTCCAGAAGTCCGGAAACAAGACCACGTAGACGACATAAGAGTGGAAGTACCAGTAGCAGTGGAGATAGTCAAGGAAGAAAACCAAGCTCTGCATGGAAAGGGCGCGCGAGAGGGCGTTCAAGGTCTCATTCTCAGGAAAAAAGGAAAGCGAATAAGAACGACGATGATAGCGGGGAAGAAAAGAAAGCCAAAAAGGAGCATGGAACGAAAAATAAAAAAAGGTTTGTTTTGTTTGTATATATGTTTTATGTTTTTTTCACGTTGTGTGCAGGTGGCAGGCATATAATTACACAAATAAAGCCAGATGATTATGGATTGATTGATAGAAAAGAGACGTCGATAAGTGGTTTTTCAATTTATTCAATTATTAAGTTTTTCGATATTCAAAAGCAGTTAACCTTTAACTAGAGGTCTTTGGTTTAGTAGCTTTTCTTTCTAAATCAAAGAAATTTGTACTATACAGGCTGCAAGTCACCTTTTCTACAAGTGGTAATGAGGTGGAAGCAACGTCGAGGATGCACATTTATTAAAAATGGAGACGACCTTATCAAAAGGATCAAATATATCTAGTTCCAAAAAACAACGACAGTTCAAAGGTTTGAAGAGAACGAGTTTTAAACAGCTTGTTATAAAAGTCACGAGACATAGGTAAAGGGTGATTATTTAAAAATTGTTTTTGCAGCTTACTTCAAATGTGACGCAATTGTATGCACTGTTGGCTTTAAGGTATAAATCATTTACCCATAATGGCTCAGCTTACCTTTGCTTGTCTTTATACTTGACAAAATACAAACATTACCAAATTGATTAGGTGTCGGTATAACGTGTTTAATATTGTAAATGTACCACATATCAAGACCAGGCTACCATTATTTAGAGATCCTTGTTCTAATCTGTTCCTTGCATTTTACGTTTGCTTTTCAATAATATGCAGCATTCATATATTCGGATTTTAAACTGGCACCTCATCTGGACATGCACTATCGCATGTTGCCTTTCCTTTTTTGCTTCTTTTCCCTTCTCTTCTCTTCCCACCCCTTCCCTTCCCTTCTCTTCCCTTCTCTTCTCTTCCCACCCCTTCTCTTCCCTTCCCTTCCCTTCTCTTCCCTTCCCTTCCATCATGCCCCTTTTCCCTTCCCTTCCATCATGCCCCTTTTCCCTTCCCCATCTTTCCTTCCTTTCTTTTCCATCTTCCTTTTTCCCTTTGCCCGTTTTCCTATCACCTTTCCCATTCTTCACACCATCTTGATATTGGAAATCCAAGAGTCTTAAAACAGTAATGATCAAAATGATTTTATAGTAACGTCTGCCGTACCCGGGCAGACAACGGCGGCCATATTTTTGGGATTTACAATTGAAAAAACCCGAATGTTTGGTAGGCATGTCAACCCATTACATGAATTGATATGCACTTTTGTTTTGTTTTACTTTTTGTGAAAAACAGTTGCACATTTGAAATGACTTCCCTTTGTGTTTCAAACAGAATTCGTTTTTTAGGTTTATACAAAGCGACCGCCTAGTATCGGTGACAAAATAGCCAGCAGCCGATTACGCTGGCCTGCGAATAAAGACTGGAACAGCTTCCATCTGAAACCGAAACTGCATTTGTCTTTAACTTTAGGAAAATGAAACTGAAACTTTTTCTGTTTACACCCGGATGGTCATTTATTGTTTAGCAATGCTTTTAGTAAAATGAGTTTAGTTTTCAAGAACAGGCAGCTGCAAGTAAAAACTAAGATTCGAGTCCTAGAATGTTATGTGTGGTCTGTTTTGCTTTATGGGTGTGATGCTTGGACTATCAATGAAAGCATGAAGAAACGAATAGAAGCAGTGGAAATGTGGTTCCTGAGAAGAATTCTTAGAATATCTTGGACTGACAAAGTGAGCAATGAAGTGGTATTAGAGAGAGCAGGAATGAAAAGAAAGTTGATGAA
>RDPX01000032.1:386680-408250 GCA_003991215.1 Morbakka virulenta
CTTCATAATGGAAATTCATACTCTTCGATTTCAGTTGGTTATTTTGTGGAAATGAAAGAAATCCACGACAACAGGTATCAGTTACTATCTGCTTTGAACTATCATGACCATGGTTGGTTGATCTCTGGAGATCTTAAAGTTGTTAGATTGGTTTTAGGACTACAGGGTGGGTACACAAAGTATCCATGCTTTCTGTGTTTGTGGAACAGTCGGGCTGATGATCAACATTTTATAAGACAAGAATGGCCGCAAAGACAAAAGTTGTAACTTGATTTGCACAATGTTTGTTCTCGCCTTTCCTGTTGAACCAAACAAGATATTACTTCCACCCATACACATCAAACTGGGACCCTTGAAGAACTTTGTAAAGGCAATGGACAGGTAAGGTAGAGGATTTACTTTTTTTCAAGAGAAGTTTTATCGGATACGCTTTGAAAAGCTCAAGGCTGGCATTTTTGACGGTCCTCAGGTACGGGAACTCATTAGGGGTGCAGTTGAGCTGTCTGCTTGACTGTCGCTTTGTCGACCTTTCTTGAGAACAACTGGAGTGCAGAATACGATAAGGAAGTCAACGAACTCCTGAAGAGTTTTAAAAAATTAGGGGCTCGTATGTCAGCCAGAATGCACTTTTTACGGTCTCACACTATTTCCCTCCGAACTGTCGAGACTTCAGTAAGGAGCAGGGAAAGCTTATCTACCAGGATATTCGCGTCATGTCATGTCATGTCATGTCATGTCATGTCATGCCATGCCATGGAAGAATGCTTCCAAGGCTGGCAATACTGTTTGTGTTTGAAACGAGACATCGTGGCAACTCAGCACAGGAGTAAGTCACGAAAAAAGGTGTTCGTCCACGATTAGCTTTTGTGTGATGTATAATCTTTTAGATTATTTGTGAAGCACTAAATCCAAAATTAAAGGTAATGAATAGCACTAAAGGGCGTCAAAAACCATTCTTTTACAACTCGTATCACAAAAAACTAAAGCTGATTGGACAAAATGAGTATAATTTTTGGATTTTGCATAGCAAACTACCCTATAATGGACAATACCCAAAAAGAAACACCCACCGTGTTACTTAACAATACGCAAAGCATGCTTGATTCGAATGTTCGTTGTGCAGGGTACCGATGGGCTATAAATTAAGGTAAAGCAAACAGTTCGTCAGAAGGATCAAAAGCGCGAAGTCTGTGAAAAGGCCAACATAGCCCTTGATTTTGAATAAGTGGTCTTTAATTAGTATTTGTATATTTTTCGATTGGTTGAATTCCTAGGTTTATTAAAGGTATTAGAGTTTGTTTTGGGGAACCATTTCTGCTTGCCCTTTTTTACATTTGAATAATTTAAATAGTAAAGGTATTGTGGCAAACTTAGGGGTTTTTTCGTAGTTAAGTATTGAAAAAGTTGTTCCTTCTTTGGCAAATATTAAATGGAATGATCTTTTCAGGTCGTTGACACACAAGAAGAAAAAACATTCTGACAGAGAGAGCAGTAGTTCAGATAGTGCTTCTGAATCATCGTCAAGTGCGGCTTCAGATAGTTCTACAGGAAAGAAAAGAAAGAAAAGGAAAAAGAAAGGAACAAAGTCCTGAGTGCCATCATATGGGAGAACACAGGTACTTTGGGTTAAACACAGACATAGACAGCAAAGATTATATGATTTTGAACATTGATGGCATCATTGCAGTTAACAGTATTCGACCTGGTCTTGACTTTATTGTGGTGGTGTTTTTAATAATATTACTTAACTCGATTTCTACATACGACACCTGTCTGGAAAAAAAAGAAGAGTGCAGAGAACGTCAAGTAGGAAGGCATTTGTCTCCGAAGAATAGCCCTTTAAGACATGTAAGAATGGAACTACACAAAGTTTGCTTCTGTGTAGTAAACTCATTATTGTTGAAGCCGCTTGAATTGTAATTGTATGAAGTATAGGTCTTCTCCTGGCAGAGACTTCCCGAGGCTCCCAGTTTTAACCTGTTGTGTTTTGAGTTATGAAAGGTTGGGAGCCCGTAGTTTAAGTTTAAGCTTTTACTGATTGATATTTAACTTCAAAATAGAAATATCAAAATCATTGTGAACCATGTTCACTATTGATATAAACAGGTTGTCTTCACATTGTTGTGTTGACGACATATTGTTTAGGTGCGGGTATAAGTTACTCTAGGAGAACCTTTGGTACTTGTCTTACGCATGGAAATGATCGAAAATATGACGGGTATTGCTCGTTAGGAATGAGTATTGTACGAGAAGACGGTTTTAACTCGGATTTATCTTCTTTTTTGATAAGCCCTCTATCATTCATACAGTAAGTACTAGCAACCTTACTGCTATGTTAGGCTGTCGAATATACGTACACATCGTTTTCAAATTACTTTTGTATTATTTGTCTTCTTGTTGTCATGAATTGACCTTTTAATTGCAAGTGGTTTTTTTCTTTGTTAACGTAAGAATGTCATTTTTCTTAAAGCTGAGACTTGAAAGAAATCTTGGTTTGATTTCGCAGTCCCAGTTATTTGATTTGTTACGGGTTAGAAATGACAAGTGCGCCGACTAAATAAACGGAGTACTGAAGACCACTAACACCATTGATATACTGTACTACTCTCAACTTCCTAATTGTAGGGGGGGGTAAACTCCGTTTTTGAAAAAAATCACCCCAATTTCAATTTATTACGACCCCCCCAAACTAAAGAAATTTACTTAAAGCACTACCCCCCTAATTATTACTACCCCCCCCCTGACAAGTGGATGTAAGCCCTCAATAATGGACCCGAAACTATTCATATGGTATTTGGAAAAGAAATATCAAAATTAGAAAGTATAAGTACTTAATGTAAAAATGTAATGTAAATGTAATGATTTAACTTCAAACAAAATATCAACAAACGTGAGTAAAATATAGCTAAGTATAATCTAACAGTCACAATAAATACATCAGAAAAAAATGTCAAATGCATTGTTATCATCATTGATGGAGTCTTCATTATCGTGTGATACTACATCATTCGCTTCATCTTTTTCATTTTCAAATGCATTATCATCGTCAATCATGTTTGTCTCTTCATTCTCGTTCGATGCATTATTTGCTTCCTCCCTTTCAGCTTCCGCCTGTCTGATGTCATTGGTTGCGGTAAGTGCTCCTATCAATATACCATCTGTTTTTCTCGCTTCCTTACGTAAGCGTCTTTCTTCATTTCTTAATTTACCGTCTATTTGGATTAAGCACGGTAACAGAGCTTTGGTGCACCTTCCTCTAACATCATTAACTTTCTCCATTATTTCTCTTACTAATTTAACGTCTGGATGATCAGGCACGTTTGAAACATCTCCAAGCTGAGGTGAAGAAGGATTAGTGGGATTTTCTTGAACTTCTGTCGGCTCCATTGTATCATCAGCCTCTGGGTCTAAGTCCTCTCCATCTCCATCAAATAGCTCGTAACCTTCATCTGGGAGAGGCTCATCAGGTTTGCTTGACTTTGTGCTTCTGCGAACGCCTTCCGGCGGAGTTATTTGTTTCTTCAGATCTTTTAACGAAGCTACTGGTTCTGATTTCAGTAGCTCTTCTCTGAAGGCTAACATTTCTTTACCTACCAGCCTCATTAGATTCTCACTGGCTAAATGATCCTCTGATCCGTCAAGGGCTATAGTGATCATATTTTTCTTGTACGCCTCAACATTGTCAATGCGAGCATACTCTTCTTGCCATGCGTGGTTAAACATATCCATAATTTCATTTCGTGATGGTTGAGGAATTTTACCAGGATTTTTTCGAAGCTGTTCTAGCATGAGCTCCATTTCTTTTCTGCGGTATACTGCCTTACTTGGCTTATGATAGGTGGTATCGTTCACCTGAACGTCTCCTGTTACTCCACCACCTATGCGGATCAGAAAATAACCTTTTTTGAACAAAGCAGCTTCAATCTCTGGTGGAAGGTGCGCGGAATAGTCATCAAGCGTAAAAACAACACGCCTTTCTGGATAGAATGCAGTAGCTATGGTTGGAAGTCTATCGATAAACTCTAACATATGTTTAATGCGGTAAGACCCTTTATCTGCCCACTGGAACTTTACTTTATCTGGTGGGTTTAGCTTCACTCGTTGTCCCTTGCCTTTGAAAACAAATTCCAATGGTGGGGGTTTAAATTCTTTCTTACTTGATACAATGGTCATAACTGTACAACGTTCACGTGATAGATTGTGATTTTCCTTAACAAAGCAGGTTTGGTTGCTTCCACGAAAATTTAACGTTTTCTGCGTTGTTGACTCGTTTCTGTGGAGTGGCATCTGATCAGCTGATAAGATTGGTGGTTCGACTTTGTATTTGGCTAGCCACCAATACCGAGTGCGCCAAACATTTTTTAAAAATTGAATAATTCTGTCCTTTCGAACATCCTGAGGTATAGAAAAGCGTTTGTTCGGATGCTTCAACGAGATTCCATATTCTTTACACCATCCAGCTACCCACTTGTCAGTGAATTTCAGCTCCTCTGCTTTCTCTCCAGCCGTTTCCTTCAATTCACAATAGGTGTCATACAATTCCTTAGCTTTGGAAATTAACATAAACTTTGGGAAACGTGCTTTGAGGGTAGACCTAACGTCAATAAAGTAATCAAATAAAGCGATCCGTACTTCTACAGCTCTTCTTGGTGGGCCAGCACCCATTAATCGATATTTTTTCTTACTGTCATTCCCTTCAATGTCGTATTCTCCTTTTTCAAATTTTTCTAAGCATCGACTAACGAATTTTGTGGCAGACTGAAATTCTTTCGAACTACAGTTCTCAGTTTTCATATCAGAAAAGTATTCGCGAACAAACGGTTGGATATAACCTGTCTGTGTGAATGGATGAACCCATTTCCTCTTTTTCGCATTCCAAACTGCCTTATTAATCTTTGGATCTTTTTTATCGGCTTCATACTTCGTTTTCTTTGCTTTCAGCTGTTCACCAATTTTCTTTTGTTCGTCCAGGGTGAACTTTCGTTTTTTCTTTTGGTATTCCATCTTATGTACTATNTTAGTATTTGAGGATTTCCCCACCCCCCGTTTATTCCAACCCCCCTTCTATTAAGCACCAAAGAGTACTTTGTTACTCAGCCTTCCATGCGAGCATTCTATGATTCTCGTGTCAAAATGCCCCATAATTGTTAAGTGCGCAGTGTCTCATTTTTTCTCAGTATGATCTAATTTAGTTCTACTGTTTTAATTTTACACATCAAAACTTTTCAATGAGTTTGTGGATCCTAAAGGTAATGTAGTCAAAGGCTTTTTTACCCGACTTACCTGAGTTGAAACTATTTTATCTAGCAGGTAGCATTTAAGAGGGATAAAGCTAGAGTTAAGTAAAGAGCACAAGGTATTTTTAGTGTAACTAACAAAAAGCAACAAAAACATTAAGGGGTAAGCTTAGGGTTGTTTTACATTTAAACCTGTTTACTGACACTAGTTATAAAATTAGTTGGATATGAAGTGTGAAATAATTTTTTTTTGCATGCTACCCGCTATTTTCTGCTCCAACCCAGTGATTGGCAAGGACTGGTCGCCAAGTTATAGTGTTGTTTATTTTGAGAAGGTATCGCCGCTTATTTTTGAGGTACACACCATACCATTAATACTTTGTAGCAGTTTTTCCCCGTTAAGGCCCTAAATTTTTACTTTACATGGTTTTCATTTGAATTCGACCTATTTTTACATCGTGTCCATTGTTCCTTTTTTCAGTGTGCCACCTCAGTTGATGTATTATATTTTTGCAGAAAATGTACCAAGGTTACGGTGACGACGTTAGCTTAAAGAACTTTCAACAGTTCTTAAGTAAGGAAAATAGGAAAACTCATCATCAATCAGCAGTGGTGAATTGAGAAAGTGTCCAAAGCTTCCTCTTCTCCGGCCTTCATCACCTTTTTCTCCACTTGACCCTGTCTTCCCATTCTCCTATCGCTCCCACTTCTTTCATGTCTCGTTCTACGATGACCCTCAGTTTAAGCTTTTGTGGTCCTCTTTTCCTCCTTTCTGTCAATGTTGCCTGCCACACTGCCTTCAAAATAGTCATTTCCTCTCTTCATTACATGTCTATGCCAAAAATCGTTTTATCCTTTGTTCGTGGAAAGAAATTCTGGCTAGCCACCTTAGCATTCTCATCTCCGTCGGTTCTAACATTCTCTCCTCTGCCCTTTTTCAAGGTACGACTTCTGGGCCATATAGTAATACTGGTTGTAGCACTGGTGAATAGATCCTCATCTTCAGTTTATTGGCATTATCGTGTCGTAAAAAAGTGTCCAGACGCTAAGCACCAAAACCGCAGGACCAGACTGAGTGACAACACAGATTAATTTATCGATTAGACTGGCGCAGAAAGTTTACCTTAATCCAAAAACAAAAGGTTTCTGCGCAATAAGCAGACCATCAGCCTTTCTCCCCCACTTGTACGAGATCAGCAGTAAACATCTCACAGAAGCGGGAGTGTGCCGTTTTAGAACCGGAATGGAAACAAAGAGATCAAATTTTGTTTTCCAAGCAGTTGACCAAAATAATGTATTATGATCTTCCTGTTCACTGGAAGAAGCCCATCGGCGTTGATGCCCTGCCATAAAAGTAATGCAAGAGTTGTACTGTTTCTAAAGCTACATCATCGTGCTGATTTGTATGCTCAACAAGACGCGAGTGACAGTAACAAGGTTCTTTACATTACGAGTTTCCAACAAGATTTTCAGGGTAGCCACTTTTCTCGCATTTACTCAACATCTTCAGAATACGTGATTTAGGAGAGTTCACAGAATCATTAAGACAGTAAATGCCTGAGCGGTCAACACATCGACATCGAGGTAAAAAGACGGTTTTGTTCTGTTGTTGGGCCATCCTATCGGCTCCAAATGGTGACAGACAGCATTTACATTAAGTGCTGCAAGTTTCAGCTCAAATTGGCTTTAAAACGGGAGATGGTTATTTACAAAAAGCTGGTTCGCATTTTAATGGAAAATGATAGTGTAACAGGTTGACACTAAACCTCCAAGTTTATTCTTCCCTCGCCAGAAACTAAGAATCTGAGTATGAGATAAGCAACATTCGGCAAGCACGGCAAACTGTTTGAACACCGACACACCTCACTACAACCAAAACTCGGGCTCTCAACTTCCACTGTTCTCCCAGGGCCAGTTATGGATCTGAAGTTGGATACTGAACCAAAGAAAAAGAGGCAAACCGCTTCCGATAAGTGCTAAACGTTCGATGGCAAAAATTACATCATCCGAAGGGTAAATTGCGAAAGAACATAGAATCGTACCAGACAATCAAGGGCAAAAATTGGCCGCATTGGATTATGGGTGAGAAACGCTAGCCACGAGTACTGCTGCATTATAAGGGTACATGTTTGCATCTAATTTTTGCCTAAATTGCTTTTGGTCGCTATGGCGTTGTTTCACCGAATGTTGGTTAGTTCCTTTGCAGTTATATATATTAGATGAGAGTTCCTTTAGTGGAAATGAATTTAGAAGTTTAAACACCGTCTGAATCCATCTTTACTTTGGTCGTTTGTACTCCTCTTTGCTCTCAGCTAGCTAGCTCTTCGGTGACATTCCTTGTTTTTATCTAATGGTCAAGCATATCCTCTATCCCGTTCTAAATGTCACAACTCTTAAATATGTCCGTCATTCACAGCTGTCTCTTGTTTCTAAATTGTTTTTCAGGATTTCGTTTTTTGGCTGAGCTAGAAACTCCTTCCCATGTCTCCAATGCTCGTCAAAATTGCCTTCGGCCTCTTCAAAACCTGGTTTTACCTTTGGATTACGCAGCTTGTTTGTGTTGAATTTTACAATAGCTTTCTACGGCTGTCCACTCTCCAGAATCTAACCTTCACATTGATAAAACGTTGCTCATGGTCATCTACGCCACTTTACTGTCACATCTTACATTGTTGAGAATCTTTTTCTAGATAGTATGTAGTCAATACCCATATCCTTTAAGCTATTAGCTCCTCTTCACCAACCCAGTGCATCATAGCCGAGCCAACAACTCCCCATCTGTATCTACTGATTTCCCGAGAGCAAAACCCTGCTTTCCTTAGTAAATTCGATCTTATGCTGCCAGCTCTGAACCAGTCGTTCTACTTCGAGTGAAAGCTAATACCAGCTAATATTTTGTATTGTTAGTGTTTCGAGTATTCTATTTTCGTTTTTCATACTTGTTGCCACGAAGTTACTCTTTGCATTCGTTTGGTTAATCTTTGGATTATCATCATCTTGCAAAAATGAAGCAGTTTTGATGTCAGGTCAGGAACATACGCTATAAACAGGTCATTGATACATGATTTTTGACAGCACGTGTAATTTAAGGCTCAACTGACAATCAAATTAATTTTGTAAAGAACGCGCTTGGGAGGACCAATTCAATTATTGATGAATGGTCTTCCAAACTCTAGAACAGTGACATTCATTTCTTTTCTTTTCTTTAAAAACCATGGTCATGCTAAATTAATAAAATCCAAAATACGCTGGTGACCTTGAAATTAACTTGGCATTTACAACTATTTCTTCATCCAGACTTGTTCTTAAAATTCAGTGACTAAATTGAAGTTTACTGACGACAGAGTAACTAAATATTTAGCATAATGAGGTTATATTTAATCCATCTAGCTTCACACTGTCTGACATTAAATCAACTCACGGCCAAAATTTATGAGACTGAAAATACGTTAAATATTAGTTTAATATTAGATTAATGTGATACGCCAACAGAGGTGTGTTTTTACTTAAAAAGTGGGATTATATATGTGGGAGTGAAGGCTGATATTGTAAATTTTCTTTTAAGCCCCCTCTTGATTAAGCCTCGCTCAAAGGTTGAGTAGTGTTTTTGCCTGGTAAAAAGCAGATATATTGTGCAATTGATCAACTTTCACTTTTTATCAAATCGAAAATCGAACATTTGTGTACTTTGGATAAAAACGTTGCAAATATTAGATTCCTATGATTATCCGTTTGGTTTCTGAATAGGCAAAATATCTGCAGATCGTCCTCAAGAAACTTTCGACTCGTTGGCAAAAATTTTAAGTCCAATCTTAATGGGATAGAAGCTTTCACAATAACAACGATGGTTTAGTTGGCTGTTGACCAGCCACTTCATATCCTGTTTTGCTCTTTAAATTGTATATTGTGATGATATATTCATCATGCACAAAGCTTCTTCTTGTGTGTCATGCATGCATTTAATATTTTCACTAATCACTGGCTTCCAGGATCTTCTTTTCAACCTGATGGCCACAAGTAACGGACTGGAATTCACAACAGAAAAGTTGAGTGGAATATATTCCAGGACTTCTTGCCATTGTGTTGTTTTTAATGTAATTGCATTGAGGTTTTATTGTACAGAATGATGAAGAAGAATGTGCGAATGTTCCCTGTGTCGTCTTATCTTTGTTTCCCAAGAAATTGCTGTGTGCTTTCCTAACTGCGAATTTTAAAACTACTGTGTGGTCTCTTGCCACTTACAAAGTGTTAATTTCTGACTACAGAATTGCAATAACCAAACACTTTTGACACATACAAAATAAAACGGGTGTTTGTGATATAATTTTATTTTTTGTTCATTTTCAATTTTTACTCCAGTCTTGGTGTACGGGGTCCGAAAAAAATTAGGCTCAGTTGTCAGAAACTGTTTTGTCACAGGCTTAAAACACACAACTCCAACCATGAAGCCCAAACCATGAAGCAACTTGAAAAAACGATTGATAGGTTCACAGTTTTGCTCCAGAGGTCTGTTTCTGTATGTCACATAGAATGAGACCTAATGTATGTATGTATGTATGCGTGTATGTATATATGTATGTCTGCATGTATGTATGTATATATGTACTCATGCAAAAAAGTTAGGCAACAGGGAAAGAGAATAATATTCAATGTTTTTAGTCAAACAAGTTAAACAGTAAACAAAAGATATAATGCAATGCACTATTTTAGAACTTTTATTNATGAAGCAACTTGAAAAAACGATTGATAGGTTCACAGTTTTGCTCCAGAGGTCTGTTTCTGTATGTCACATAGAATGAGACCTAATGTATGTATGTATGTATGCGTGTATGTATATATGTATGTCTGCATGTATGTATGTATATATGTACTCATGCAAAAAAGTTAGGCAACAGGGAAAGAGAATAATATTCAATGTTTTTAGTCAAACAAGTTAAACAGTAAACAAAAGATATAATGCAATGCACTATTTTAGCACCGATAAAAAATTTAAATGGTGAATGGTTGTGCATTTGTCTGTAAAGTGAGAACCCAGTGGTAATAAATCCAATGTTTGGATTTTAGCTGGGAAAAAAATTATCAAGTCCGAGTTATAACAGCGTGAGAGAAAGAGTGATGCAGAAAGAGCGGCCGTGAAGAATAGTTGGTTGTTAAGAGAGATTTATAACAAAATTTTCTGTTATTAGACACTAATTGCAAAAGAAAGCACAGTGCAGAATAATCTTGTTGCAAGTAGAAGTCAACGGGAGAGCAAATAATACTGAATAAACGATTGGAAATTATGAAAGTGAATTGAAATGTACATCTTATTAAGGGAAAAACAGGTTGTTCTTACAAAATTGACTTTAGACTTCCAATAATTCGCTATGCTTCTCCTAATTCAATTCACCCTGCTTCCAAGAAATGCAGAGTGGACCTTACCAGCAATGTCAATGAAGGAAAAAAAGGAAAAGTTGGCAGAGTTGAGGGATGAGAAACCTGAAGGTAGCAAAGGTAGCGGTTTAATAGTGCAGTAAACCATGTTACTGATGGAGGAGTTAAAGAAAGCTTGTTGAAGTGGCAATTCGACGACGCGGCAATGGGATACGTGTCCCAAACCAAATCATCACAACAAAAACAACAGCTTCAAGGAAAATTGGATAAGAACCCAGCTGTGCACAAATTGCCATTAAAGGAGCCTGGCTTAAAAGTTCATTGCAATGAATGGACCAGCTGTTCAGTGTCGTACGACAAAACCCCCAAAAAGCCCAAACCAGCTGATTGAAAAACTCTATAGCTACGTGATAAAGGTAAGACGTCTTCGTAAGAAAGCGAGCTGTGAGCTCAAAAACATCTTTCCCAAAGACCAGACAGCAAAAAATAACAATATTTTATGTGACACAGCATCAGAGAAAAGAATGCACTGACTGAATTTATAGACAACAGGTAGTGTAAAGGGAAAAGTAACAGGTTTCTTAACAGCAACTGCAGATTAAAAATGAAGCCCTTTTTTTGTCTTCAAGGGGACAAATGCAAAGTGAAGCAGGTTAATGACCAGTACCACAATCAATGTATTGAGATCAGCAATGAAAATGAACAGATGAATACTTTGTCAACTAAGCAATTCTTTAATGATGTTATTGGAACGTTTGCTTTTTGCTAACGGAGATTGTTTGCTTTGAATTCATCAGATCCCACGCAACACCTGATGTAAATGGTGTTATACAAAGCACGAAAGTGGATTGTGTGATCATACCTGGCAGATGTACAGCTTTTCAGACTTCTAGTGGGAGGAATAAACCCATTAAAGAGTATTTGCTAGAAATTTACAACGAATGGCTTGCTGAAAGTGAATACTAACTGACATCACAAGGGAACATGAGCCCCTATCAAGACAGGAAATGATAGGACAGAAGCAATCCAGAAATCATTAAAAATATGTGGACTTTCTTCTAGTGACGATAAATCTAAAGGAGGTTTGATGTGTATTAAGCACAGGTAATATTGGAACCTTTTGCACAAACCAAAAGTTGCTCCTGTTGAAAGCGAAGAAATTGATCCTTTTGAAAGCAACATATCAAAAGAGGACTTAGTCCAGGAAAATGTTTAGCACTTAATAAATGATTACCATGGCGATGTTATTGATATAGAATGCTGATATTTTTTGATTTTATAAATAGCAAAAAATGAGTCTACCATATATGGTTTTGTAATATTTCGCAGAGTTTATTGAGACCAACTCGCAATTAAGTCTCCTTTACAGTGCAAGAAAACTACGTCCCCTGGTGGGCTTAAAATATTTTTCTGGATTTTGAAATTATTTCAAGAAAATGTCGCTGCACAGGCATATTATCTTCTGATGTTATAATTTTTTGCGAAAGGAATAACAGTTTCCATTTGGTCTCTCTGCCCGTTATAAATTTCTCTTATCTTTAATTGTCACTAGCTCTTTGAAATGCTTTTTCATATGTCGAGAGTCAATAAGATCCTGAAAAAGTGTTGTTAGAATGAAACATATCCTAGAATATTGAATAGACAAGTACTCTTTGGAAAATGTGAGTGAATTTAGTCATTCAATAACTTGCAAAAAATTAGGTTTGGAATATTCTTTTGTATATTTCCTACACCAAACAGAGGTAAGGTGGACAAGATATTCTTCTAAACCGATCTCAATGCTTTGCTCTGTCATTTGCTGGTTCATCAATGTTATCAGAATCGCCTTCAGCTCTTACTTACCTTATAGTGACATCCAGTAACAGGAGCTTCTTTACTTAAACGGTTGACCTTGCACCTCTGAGAGAGGGCATGCGTGGGAATACTAAGACTGGCTCAATTTCTGAAAATATCTTAAATAATAATAGATCTCAGGATGTAATCCCTTACTCATTGAAGGACTAAGCAAGAATCTGAGATTGCTACAGGAAAGATAATGGTATAAGCTTAGATTTTGAACTATTGGCACACAAGGGTTAGGACATTTATCCCAATGGTGCTACCCGTAGGCACACTTAGGTTGTTAGGGAATCAGTAAACTACAGCCATTTCGTGAATCGGAAACAGATGAAGGTCATCCACGTATACGTATATATATATATATATATATATATATATATATATATATTAAAAATACTAGGATCAAAGAAGACTTGTCTTTGTATACATAGTTGTGTAATGAGGGTAGTACACACTCAAATGTATTTGAAGACATGGAAGGTGGATAAAAGTAGCGGGTGGAAAAGAGTCATCAGCTCATGCTGCTTTCGTCTACCTCTGTTGTTCTAATGGAGCTATTCTGTCTGTTTTGTAAGCTGCAGCTTTTTTAAAAAAGAAGAGCAACTTCACACTGGTTTGACAATTTTGATCTCAAATATCAGTGTTGATACTGAAAGAAATGCTTCAATACGTCTTTCAAGAATTTGATGTTCCTCCCGTGGTACCCCATTCTTTTCTGAGGAAAGCCATAGGAGAGCCATTTTATAGCTTGGGTGTAAGACATCAGGTTCAGGGAAGCCGATATCTTACAACTGTCCATCGCCATTAGTACTGTGTAAATGCTATTCAAGTCCCACATTTCTCTTTGGGGCAAAGAAATGCTTATCTCTTCATTCCTTTTGCAAAAAACAAAGTGGGATTTCACTTCCTTTATTTAGTACGAAATAAAAGTGATGTATTCATGTCAAATATTTTCAAAATAAATCCAACTTCAAAAAGAAAACAGAAAGTCTACAGAAAGACTACAGATCCAAATCATTGGGATAAACTCTTATGGTTGAAGACAATATTACCACTATGAGTACTTACTTTAAGTCTTAAAGCTAACCAGAATTATCATTTCGATTTCTCAAGGACAACTTAAGAACCTTTTATTGTCGCAAAGTAGCCAAATAAAAGCCTAGATCTATGACCTACTAAACAAAACTTTATTCCAGGGGAAATAAGGCAAGAGAAGTCGTTCTGTAAGAGGCTTCACCTTATAGGCGTAGAAGTGGACAAGATGTCCATCGATACAGATTTGGGTATAAAGTGGCCCAGAAAAGTAAAAGGTTGAGTTGAAGAAATGATCTGGTTAAAAGGTCACCCGGGTAAAAAAGTTTAAACGTCTGATGGCCACAAATATCATTGATATTACTCAAGTTTGTTTAGCTTTGAATAATTGGTAGCACGTTTGCTGCTCTGAGACCTGGAACGCTGTACATAAAGCAATCCATCGCTTCTCGGCATATGCCACCAAATACCAACTGCTGCGAGAAATGTCTTCCATGGTTTATTTTCCGTCGGAGAAAAAGACTTTCACCAACCTCAACAGCGATATTTCGTCCTTTAGCTTCAACAGGATGAGCAAGTAATTCTGCAGCGCAAAATTCAAGGAGGTAGCTGTTCCAGTCTACCACTGTGTTCTTTATTAATGCAAAGCTCGCCTTTGCAAAAGTCGATGATTGAAAATTCTCTATCCCAGTTGTATATAAAATAGATAACTCTTTTCAATGGTAAATTCGAGATTTCAAACCACGTGTCTCTTCTTAGACCAAACTCTCGACGACATTCACGTTTCGCCAACGATCTCCTTTTTCACTCAAGTCGAGAGTTGTTGGGAGTCCTCAATTGACACAAGGCCGCTTTTTGTTGCAAAACGCCCCTTTGTCGTAAAACGTAACCCTCGAAGTCTTGTGATGAAGGACATGAGTGAGTTCTAAGATATTCATTCTGGAGCGGCGCACAAGCAAACAATATTTCTTTTAAATCAAATCAGAGCAGTTTGTTTAAAGAAAATCAGATCATCTGTCTAGACATTTTGAGCTTGTATAGTCCGTTTCGGTTTTTTGTCTTCTTCTGTTTATTTCATTATTTCTGAAACCATTGGCGGGGAGAAAATTTGGCTTTTTGCTTTCTGAGGGGATTAAAATATGAAAGTACCGAATATTCTTTACTGTTTTTCTCAGTTATGTCAATCATTACAATAAATAGTACTTTTAAATACTGTGACATATACTTTTACATTGTCTGACCAGTTTTTGTAAGCTTGGCAACGATTGTTAAAATAAAACAATCTAAATGAGAAAAATAGTTTCTCAGGATTATTCGTTAACACAAAAAATAAAATCACTCTCTATCAGTCTTGTCTTATGAGTTGCCGCAGAAAAGTAAATGTCATCAACTATCTTAAAACAATAGCTGATGTCCTCAATATATTTTTTTCTGTCAACTATCAATAATACTAACCTTACTTTGATGCACATGTTTTTCATAGTGTTGTTGCTGAATTCCAATGCTCTATGGCTCTTTTGTAGGTCTAACTTGTTTCATGCATTTTAGCATGCCTTATTTTCCAAAGCTTTCTTCCACTTTGTATAAACCTTTCCCACAAAAGTTGTCTTTTCAATGAAACTCGACTCGAAAATGACGACCCTAAAACAGAATTTATATGTTTATGATATTCCAGCCACCAATGACTCTGCCAATGGTTAATTGAGTTGTCAGTATGGACCATTACTAAATTGCCTGTGGCATGTAAGTTTCATTGTTTTTGGCGATCACATAACCTTTTAAAGCAAATCCTTTTTATGCAGCTTTGATGCCTGCTGCACTACTTCTAAATAGTTACATTTGATATTATTTTTATGCGGTACTCCAAGAACTTATGATGAATTTTGTGTTGGCGGTAGAATCCCTATTTTCAAGGTTAATAGCTCTTCAGTACTTGATTCATCCTTTGTCAAGGAATCCTTTTCAGCACTATCAGCTTTTTAGATTCTTTTATCATTTCAAACTTTATTTTACAGTTAGAGATTTCTTTTTTACATTGCCCTTAAGAAAGAAGCTTCCTATCTGTTTTTCCCAAAGCAAGGCCTGAAGACCGTACTGTAACTATAACAGCTGCTACTATAAAGGAGTTTGAAACAAAGATTTGTTCTACGTTTTATTATGGTATCGGTTTGATTTGTTTAGGATTCAATGTATGAAATACATTGAAGCCTTGATGTAGAGTGTTTTTTTGTAAGAAATTTCCCATTTCAATGACTTTCTGTTTTTTGCTGTTCTGAATACAGTACAGAGAAAGTTTGTTGTTCTTTTCCATTACAGTCTTATAATTTGCCAAAAATCTCATCACTGTTCTACAACTCCTCCTTGTCCTTTTTAGCTTCATTGTGCCAGCACCTGAAAACAAGATGATGGTGCAGTTAGTGACTAAACAAAGGAGAGAGCAATTGTAAGATATTTGACTAACTTTTTATTTTAAGGCAAGACAACTACTCCTCGAATGGTACTTTTAAGTATTTGAGGATAGCTATAAAGGAATCTTTTCTGCTAATAATCACCAGCCACCATTAATAATCCATGCAACCAATAGAGAAAATGACATTGATGGTGGGAGCAAAAACAAAATTAAATCAAATTAGAAATTTGTTACTCCTAAGTGCATAGGACCAGTGCATATAGCTTTCCTGGTCTTCTACTCTAATAATTCACTACCATTTTTAAACAAATCATTTTGGAACTTTAAATCTCTTTTTGAAAGTATTAAGATATGTCTTCTAAAATCATTGTTGGCTTTGTTCTGAAAAATATCAGAAGAGTCCTCAACGTGTAAAATAACACCTATGTTCTGATTTAACTTTACAAGTTGGAGATTTAAATAACATCTTTATAGATGTACACATTAATTCCGAGCTTAATATTTGTGATCCTGTTTCATTCAGTAGGGGTTAGCCTTTCCTGGTTGCAATCATAGTAATAGCATAGAAGTTAATTTTGTTACATGACAGATATTGTGAATGGTCGACACGTTTGATGACTTGATTAGGAATGAATCTGATGTCTTTAGACAGTCCACTAAAGAGCAAACTCAGAAGGATCGATCCTTTTTGTACCAGCAAAGATGAAATAATTTTATAAGTAATTTTATTCGAATAGATTGCTTTTAGATAATAATATCAAAGGAAAAATAAATAGGATATCACTTTGAGTTTCAAAAAGCACAAAGGCAAGAAAATGATAAACCCTTACTTAATTGTTGTAAAAATCTAAAGTTTACTTATGGTAGTCAGGAAGTTAAATTGCTTTTTAAGTAAAGTCAGTCTTTTTTTGGCAGACTATACAATTATTTGTAAGGAACAATGACATTCAATAACCAGTAAAATAGCTCTTATTAAAGAACAATGTGATAGTAACTATAGGAGTTAAAATCATTGATACCAGTGGAAACTATTCTGCAGGTTCTAGTTATTCTGAAGCACATGGATTACTAATGCGACTAGACAAAAGAAATTATTTAAGTTGGTTCCTTCTAAGAGGTGCCAGCATATACTATTTAGTGCGTATCAGTTACAATTCTCACCCATTACACAATTTTCTGATGTACTTTGGAGGCTGCAAGTACAATCAGTAGTACTAGTAGACTATATATAAAAACAAGTTTTTAATTTGTGATTTCTCATAAAAACATCAATTTTCCTGGCTTTCTGTTAAAAAATACTATCCATTGGGAACACACAAAGCCATAACACTGAAGGAAAATATTATGGTCTTTGGAAATATGACCAGTCAGCTTTTGTTAAGTGGTACTGTGCCCTGCTGTGTTAAAATATATCATAAAGGTTATCCTTCATCAGCTACTCAAAAATAACATTGTTTTCGATGACTAGTTCATTTCAACTCCCCAAATGAATTTGTGGTTCGGTTGAGTTCAAAGCAACTATATTTTGAGTAGATATATCTAACGACTAACAACTTAAAAGGTTTCCAGCATTCAAGTCAACGTACAAATATTATTTTTAATGATAGTCTACAAAGTAGGGCTATTAATTTTTTCGTTTTGATTAAGACAAGAATAATGAACAATTACGATTTGGCGCCAGAAAATATTCTTCGCAACACAAAATTACTCCAGTAACGAAATTACTTAATTTATTCTTAGGTTTTCAGTCCTCTCAATGAATTTCTTGTTATGCTTACTGAAAAATTTGGTTTCTATCGATTCAGATTGACTTTGTTGGATTTAGGATACTGACTAAGAATGCGTGACGGTTCATACAATATCCACAATATCCAAACAATATCCTCAACCCATGAAAGCAACAATATTTTTTCTCGATAAAAATAATTACTGACATTTAGCTCAGTGTTTTTAAGGTTTTGTTACTTTCTACAGTTGATGGAAAGGATTCAATTTCTTTATTTGGGTTAAGAAAGTATAACCTACCACTTTATGAATGGTAAATTTCAATAATTCAGGCAATATGATAGATGTAAAACGAGCTATACCTCATGCAATGTCAGTAATTTTCAGTCAGCAGCCCACATACTTGCTGTCTGACTGTCTGTATGCATTTATGTATGTATGTATGTATGTATGTATGTATGTATGTATGTATGTATGTATGTATGTATGTATGTATGGATCTATGTATGTTTGTATCTATGTATATTTGCACGTATGTATGTATTTATGTATGTACGTATGTTTGCATGTATGTATGTATTTATGTATGTACGTATGTTTGCATGTATGTATGTATGAATGTTCCTATGTATGTATGTATGTATGTATGTATGTATGTATGTATGTATGTATGTATGTATGTGTGTATGTATGTATTATGAATAGTTTAAAAGGATATGAACATTTCAGATTCTAAAACTGTTTTTAACATGTCATTTTTGACCTTATGAAAAAACTAATTAGATAAATAAATTGTAAGTAGTAAATTGGGAGTAATTTGTATAACCTTGTATCCATAAAGGAAAAATTACCCTAAGCAAACTCTAATGTAACTTTGGGAATGTGTAAAAGAATATCTTCGCCCTGCGTCCTCACACTGTGTTCATTTATCTTAAAATAATCTTGAAAATTTGTACACACTTTTTTCGGCCGAAGGAAGTTCATACTTTTTATTGGAAGTATCGTCCAATCAATAGAGTTGTGTTTTGTAATCTAAAAAAATTGCGGAAGTGAAAGAAAGTATTTTAGCGTTTGTTGGACATTGACTTCAATCAAAGAATGTAGTTGTGCCAAAACTAGTGTTATGACAACTATACAGATAGCCAGGAGGGAAAAGACCAAAATCGATTAGTTTTGTCGTGCATGTCGCTCTGCAATAATTGCGAGAAATGCAATGTTAAACAACCTTAAATGCCTCGACGTCAGTCAATGGATGATAATAACGAGTTTTAACATGGTAACCTAGCCTCTTGCTTTGTATACGAAATATAGCCATGGAGAAAAATTATTCTCAGAACTGACAACCAGGTTGGCAAACCCAGGAGTCTTTTTGAAAAAGCAAACGAAATGTCACTGACTCCATTATTCGATGCACAGAAATGGTTTCAGAACAACTTTAGTACCTTGTGGAGCAAACTCTACAAATATTAATGGGTCAATCTCATTGTTCAGAAACAGAAAAGTATCTTAAAACCATACCATTGTACTTTTCGCATTAGCATTTCTAATAGAGTTTTATGCAATTGAATGGCTCATGCGGATATGCTATCCACTGTGTCATCTTTTTAACTTGGCTGAGATGAAAACTGCATCTCTGATGGGCCGGAAAAAATGCTAGAAATGCAAACATAAAATATCAAAGTAAAAGCACCAATTAGCCCAAATCAAATTTTTAAATGCCAATACAAGTGATCTATAATGAATAATGTTACCATCCACTAACAGTATTCAGCAAAAAGTAATGGTATCGATCAATACCATAGGATCTTTTACATTGAGGTTCACCATGTTAAAAGACTATACAAAGCTAATTAGAAGATATCTAATTAAAGCACTTTGCCAACTTGTAGCAAAATCCACCAGTAATTAAAAGTTTTTACATCAGTGGTTGAAAATAGAACTTTTATCTTCAATAGGTGAAATTATGTTAGCACCAAAGGATGAAGAAGTCGGTTATGGACAGGTATTTTATTGTTTTCAAATTGGTCGCCAGCTAACCAGTAAGTAAAACGTTGTTAGTAGCGATGTTTTTCTTTTCTGTTCCTATAGGCAGTAGTATGCCTGTATGCTTCAGCTTCGATCGTTACCTTTGTAACTTGTTTTCTTTATTTCTTCTGCTAAAAGAGAAAAGATACGATGACGTGCTTTTAATGTATAGTCAATAGAAAATGTCCCCGCACAGGAATTACTAATTTTTGCAAATCGAATCATCAATCAAACAAGAAATCTTTTCAAAGGCGGTGGAAAATAAAAATTTAATATAGATCTAAGAAATTTATCGTGTCATGTAGTATGTAGTTTACATACTACAATGTAAGGACTGTTCTTCCTCCTACATTGGCGAATCAAAGCGTTCCTGGGGTCAAAGGGAAAAAGAACTCAAGAGCTGTTCAAAAAGGTGACATCAAGAATCATGAAACCGCCGAACGCTGCTGGACACAAGACCACACCTTTGATTGGGAAAATAGAAGGGTTACACACGAGTAAATCAACACAGCAACAAGAAAAATAAAAGAAACAATTCATTCCCTACATCACAGCAATATCATCAACGGTACATCCTACAACCTTCCAGAAATAGGATTTCAAGCACTAAAGAAAGAAACACAACAAACACAACCTATGTATTGCGCCACTCCTTTGAACAACTCGATACCTGTCTACACGTAGCTCCACACTGCCAAAGTAAAAAACAGCCGTACCTCGTGATTTTAGCAGCCTGATGATGAGAGAAGTGTCTCTCGAAGCGTAGCTCAAAAAAAGCTTACGACTTCAAATTGCTATATCTCAGTTGCACCAAAAACAAATATGTCTTCCTTTCTTTCAAAAATTCTTTAAACCCTGGTAAGATTCTCACAGTGCTCCTTTTTGTCTTTTTCACAAATAGTATAACTCTATTTATTTGAATTTGTCCTGGGTATGACAATAAACTACATCCGCTAGTGGAGATTTTTTCTAGAGGACAGAATGAGAATACCTCGAACCACTAGTATCTCCGGGCGACCTCTGGCAAAGGTCCAGTACCCGACAGCCTCCTACCTAGGTTACGGTAATCCCACTAACGACTGACCGGTAACCGGCGTCTAATGGGTGACACTACCCTCTGCGTCTGTCCAGTAGCTGGCGGCAAGATGGTGATTCATCAGCTTCCCTACCTCACGACCTGGATCCCCACTCTGTCGCAGTGTGAGGACTCGCAGAGTTTAATGACACTAAGGACGCAGCCAACCTAGGCTCAGCCATGTCGGACCGACCTAAGTAGAGAAGTTAGACCAAGAAGGATCCAAACCCGGCACCCGAACGAGACCATGTCTCCTCCCGGGTCCACTCCAAATCATAATGAGCGCAATTCAAAGAAGACGCCATACTGGATCGGATGTCGCCCAGGATAAAAAGGCTCGCGTCTCTGCTGAAGGAAACCCGGCAGCGTCGAAAAATAAGCAAGGTTCAAAACCCAACACGGACACTATCACATTTGATTCACCCTTGAGAATCATGTCTTTGAACATCGAAGGTATTTCAATGACCAAATGTGAGTACCTAGCCCGAATACTACAAAAGCACGATGTAGACATACTGATCCTACAGGAAACACACACCAAAGAGGAAAACCCACCCTCCAGATACTCCATCCACGGTTACACAGTAGTATTAAAGATACACCATGAAAAATATGGCACTATGACTTTTGCCAGAGATCCCCACTTGGTGACAGAGATCGAGACCAAGATCAACAACAATATCCACACATCAGTTGTGAAAGTGGGCGAAGTTAACATAGTCAACGTTTACAAACCACCAAACGCACCCTAGCCAAACCCACCTCTCCCTCTTTTCAATCACCCTACGATAATAGCCGGGGATTTCAACAGCCAACACACCGAATGGGGATACGCCAAGAAAGACCACAATGGA